>LGRX02001797.1:53224-67826 GCA_001247695.2 Cymbomonas tetramitiformis | reverse complement strand
CATCCCAGAGGCGGTGCGTCGCCTGTGTTCCGCTACCCACGTGCTCATCCCAGAGGCGGTGCGTCGCCTGTGTTCTGCTACTGCTTTCCAAGCAGTCTTCATCACTGCGTTTCAATTCCATGCCATGTCTGAAAATGGGGGGAGCGAGGCTCATTACGCGTACGGTCACTTCGGATGTGCACTAAGCTTGACGTCGTCCTCGGGCAGGAGTTGGCCAAACTATGCGGTTTTGAGCGGCAGTTCTGGGAGATTAAGAGAAATCACATGGACGTGGTTTTGTTCATCAGGTGCTGGCACAGCTGCAACCCTGTTTTGATGATTTTGACTGTCACGTGCACGATGTGGTGTTTTGACGCGTGTTCAGACGAGTTGACCTTTACACTAGTTATGTGGGCGGGGCGCATCGGTGATCGAAGACGCGGCAACTTCTATAACCTATTCGATATAGGCGAGTGACTTTCATCAGAAACTCAATTCAATCTTTCACTCCCATCACCCTAAGAATCATGGCCCAACGCGGATAAGTCGATGGGAAGTTATCTGGAACATACTTTTTACTGGCAGTGATCATTGCGCCCTATTTGCGCACCTGCGGCCGACTCTTCCTGGCAGTGATCATTAAGCTATTTGCTTGCCTTGGTTTGACTCTTCCTGGCAGTGATCATTACGCCTATTTGCGCTGCTAACGACGACTCTTCCTGGCAGTGATCATTTGGCCCTATTTACTGCCCCCTTGCGGCCGAGTCTTCCTGGCGGTGATCATTGCTTTGTTTTGCCCTGCGGCGACTCTTCAGCATTGATCATTCGCCCTATTTGCGCACTTAGGCCCGACTCTTCCTGGCAGTCACCTGCATTGCTATTTAGCACTTGCGGCCGACTCTTCCTGGCAGTGATCATTAGCGCTGTTTGCGCACTTGCGGCCGAGTCTTCTGGCGGTGATCGTACAAGCTGTTGGCACCTGCGGCCGACTCTTCCTGGCGGTGTTCATTGCCCTATTTACAGCACTTGCGGCCGACTCTTCCTGGCAGTGATCATTACTTCTTTGCGCTTTTGGCGAGTCTTCTGGCGATCATTAGCCCCTGGCCCTAACCGCTAGACCCAGGCTCTTCCTGGCAGTGATCATTGCGCCCTATTTGCGCCCTTGCGTGACTCTTCCCCTGCTTCTGAGTGATCATTGCGCGCCCTATTTGCTTGGGCCCGACTCTTCCTGGCAGTGATCATTGCGCCTAACATTGCGCACTTGCGGCCGACTCTTCCTGGCAGTGATCATTAAGCTATTTGCGCACTTGTGGCCGAGTCTTCCTGGCAGTGATCATTGCGCCCTATTTGCGCACTTGCGGCCGACTCTTTGACTTGAGGCAGTGTCTCAGCCTGTACTGATGCCTCAACAACGGAGGTTCCCATACAGATGCCGATGTGGGATTGGACGACCGAGTGGGATTGAAGCTCTCAGGCAAGCACCGTGTGAACATGGTAAGTTGTGGCCACTCCGTAGCTGGCAACCCCACTACACCGCATGTGTGGGCATTTGCATAGGCAGTTACACGGTCGCATATGTGAGCATTCACATAGGCAGTTACCCCGTCGCATGTGTGGGCATTCACATAGGCAGTTACACGGTCGCATGTGTGGGCATTCACATAGGCAGTTATATGGTCGCATGTGTGGGCCTTCACGGTAGGTTATCTATTGGATGCCCTCACCGAGCTTCGGAAATCTGAAGCATGGTGGGGAGCGCCTTATATCGGGAGTGCCACGATGCGCCCTGAGAGGCCGCGAGTGTTACATCTGCGTTGTCTGTGCGGAGACGCTTGAAGTTAGGCACCGTTGCCTTGTTATTGCTTCTTGGACAGTTTCATTATCGTATACCAACAAAGTGGAGGTATGCAAACAACGCCGCGTGGAGGGGGTGAGCGGCTTGACAGATGCAAATACCACTTTGGAGGGGGGGGGTGAGGAAATTGATAAGTATCTTTCGCATGAGCTTTCCGGCAAACTTTCAACACTTTGCTGTATATTGGTGGCCGATGACTTGTTGTGCACGGCGCTTTGGGAGACTTTATATTCGCCGATCGTGCGGTGTCTGCGCGCGTTGAGTGGCCTGGTGGGCTGCCGGCAGTGGCAGGTCGGATGTCCTGTCGCCACGATCAACAAATGGATGGTCAAGGTATGCCATCATCTGGGCTTATCCCTTTAGCTAAGTTTAGGCCGGTAAATGTAGGAAAGGTACGTGCAGTGCTTCCCCAAATGTATCATCCATGAAGCATACACGACCCCCACTGAGTCTTCATCCACAGAGTATGAAGGGCCCTCGCTGAATGCGATATGGCTAACAGCAAGGTGCATGGCAAGGCAGTGCCAATACATTCCTTACATTGACCCCCCTTTAAAAAATCAGAATGTTGATGCTGACATGAATTGGCATAATTAAGGTGAAGCCATACATTACACAAAAGCATAGGACCCGAGTTCTGGTTGGATCAAAGTCGAACTCTGGATACGTACTGCACAAAATATACACATTTTGGCGAGATCGAAACCTTCGCGATGGGGAATGAGGGAACGATGGACTTTGGTGTGGACATCAATTGCCATACTTAAGGTGAAGCTAGGCTACGCACTCGCGTAATGCGTACCATGCAGGGTGTATGAGTTTCACACAAGCCGAGGCCAGTCAGGAGGCACCGCACGCTGTTCTTGCCTCCCTTCTCCTTCCGAATCGCCTCGCCATGGCTGCTTCATGCTCGGCTGCCATGCAGTTGTTCGCTTTGCAGCAGGCGCGTGCCGGCTCCCTCACGCAGCCCACCCCGCGCGCTGCCCTGCACACCAAGAACCGCCGGGTGATCACCGGAAGTTGCTACCATCCGCACGCGTCCTGCGTCATCTTGGGCACCGAGGCCCCCGCCTCCTCGAGGCACCCGATCCATGACTGCTGGTGGCTCGCCGGTGTACCGGTGGCTTCGAGCACCTCCGCTGTCACGCGAGTCCACAACTCAACTCGGATCTCAGGCCACCAGCGCGAGCTTCCTTGGCTCGGGTCCTGCTCCCAAGCCGTGACCTCAAACTCGTTGTGAGCCCAAGGTTCGCTCCGCTCGCCCTAGGCCGGCGCGAATGTTCTGCGCCCAGCGTCGGCCATGGCGCGGTCCCCCGCTTCCGCGAGCCCAGCTCGCTAGGCTCCTGGGGTGTTCCTGCCTCTTGGTCCTCCTTGACGGTGTCATGCTTCTTGGCCTCTGCCTCCGCGGGGTCACTTCTCGATTGAGGCGACCCCTCCGGGCTGCTTCTCGCCCTTCCCCGTCGTGGCCCTCGCAGGAGGCTCGGCAGTTCCGCTTGCCTTTCTGTTCGGGACACTCGCTATTCGAAGTGCCCTGACTGCTCGCATGACGTGCAATGTGCCGATGTGCTGGAAGGGGCGGTTGGCCTTTTTGTAGTTAGTCTTGCCGTTAAAGCCGAAGTGGATGCCCTTTTCTCTGCAGATGCTACCTCGCCACTATCCGTGGTCTTCCGGCCCCTCACCGGCTGAACCTAGTCCGTCGCCTTGGTCCAGCTATGGTCGGTCATCGCCATCCTTTGTGCCAATTTCGGTGCCAATCGTTGTCTCAACGCCGTCGGCATAGGTTGGCGCCAGTTAGTAAACCTGCAATTCTACATTCCTGAATATATAGGTTTTGTATCGGGCACTTTTCATGTAGAAGCGATTCACCTTCATGAGTACTTCAGCTAGAACATTGCAGGTGCCATGTAATATCGGTGTCACACCATCTTAGTGGACTGTTCAATGTAATTATCTGGCATTCGTACATCTCTATGGCACTATCATGCACTGTATGCGGTATAAAGGGTGATGTAATTGTCCGTGTCTCGCAAATAATCGTGTTGTAATTAATTGTCATAAGTCATTTTGCTCATCCCGCTACTCCTCCACACTGGGCGAATACTCGCAAGATAATTCTCACTTGTGCCTGAAACCTGCGTACCAGCGAGCTAATTGTGAAAACTTCGCCACGTTCAGTGCGCTTGGAACTTTCGCGATGCAAATGTCGCCCTGCTCCACCGATGATTAAGTCGATTTGTATCGAACAGCAATGCGGCGTGTGCTGTTCAATGAAGTTTCTTTCTGAAATGCCGTTGTCCGATTTTCTCCATGAATGGTCACTCGCAACGTCACGGGTGCACGAGTTCCCAAAGCAGACGAAAATCATACCCATCGACTCGTGCGGCCTCAGGCAGCGCAACTAGTGTTGCCTCTGTCGAACTCACAGCAACCGTTTTCTGTCGCTTCGAAACAAGCATCACTGCGCTGCCGTTCAGAAATAGCGCCGAGCCTGTCGCCTCATCCAACATGAGAGAGTCCCACCTCCTTCGTCTTGTTGTTTAGCATCACGGCGAACTCCTGCCACTCCGCCAAGCATTCTCGCAGTAATACAACAGAGGCACTCCCCAGCGCCGTGATCACGTAATTGCCAGTAAAAGAATCGGGGCTGTCCCTTGCCAGCTGCGGGCGCAAAATATGTGCGGGCGGCAGAAACGCCGCGGGTCAAATACTGACTAGTGGCACATCTCTGACCCCACAAACTGGCGACTTCGAATTGTGGCGCCGAATCACCGACGTTGTCACAATATATCACAATGGCATTATCGCACTATATGAACTGCCAGTCATACCTCTTGGCGCAAGAGTGCCCTCAATGACAGCGTCACACTTGTCTCAGCTCCACTCGCCCGTGGCTAGAGTACTGACCGCTTGAACGCCATCTTTCTGCGCCGCCTGCTCCGCCTACATCTTCGCCTACATCTCTGCCTACATCTTCGCCTACATCTTCGTCTACATCTTTGCCAACTCGTTCGTGCAGTTCGAAAGCGCTTTAACACAGTCGACCACCTGCCTGTTGAATCCCGCCGTTGCCGTTCGTTGCAAACTGCCACCTCAGCTCCATGATCTCTATCACCTGCTCGTTGACCGCGCAGCGTGGCGCCGATTCGCGCCGTTCACTGCCGCAGCATCTTGTGCTGCCCGCGCGGGGCGCTGAGGAAGCTGCAAGTCCTGCTTTGACCCTGTCGAAGAAAGTGAGAGCCCTGTGCGGTGCCGCGCGCTGCTCTTCTGCGCATGGTCCTCCAATTAGGCCTCGCTGGAAGATTCCACGAGCTCGCCAACACCTAACCATCGTGGCGCCAGGTGTTTTACCAGAAACCCTGCGTCCACCACCGGCTCAACCAGCTTCTTCGTACAGGCTGGCAACATTACCCGCATGCGCAGCGGCTCCGCGAGCACCAACGGCCACACGCTGTTGTGCTTTGCGTGTTTGATTGTGGGCTGCCTCGTGCCTCTGGCGCCGAAGTGCTCTTTTAAAAGAACAAAGCAGCAACCAGGGCGTCGATACCACCCGGTGAGCTCCATGTCGTCGCAGTAGAGGGGGCCATGTAGAGTAGAGCACATGGCGTGAGGTCCATGCCGCTGCAGGTCATTGAAAATCTATCGAGCAATTGGGACAGCAAATGCGTCTTCGCAAATAAAGTTGATTTGAAGTTCGCAGAAAGAAAAGCGAGCTGGTGCTGTAGAGCACCCGTGCGCCTCAACAGGGACGATTCTTAGCAAGGAGTTTAGCTCTTGAACTGCCGATTTGGGCCGCGTGACGCTTGTGTCCCCACGGTCCTCCGAAAGGTGTTTCGCAGGCCGTGCGATAAGTTGTTGTTGATCTACGGTACAGAAGCCAGTTATGGTTCTGGCCGTTTCGGGGCAGATCTGGGTCACAGTCATGCCGAATCTTAAGTCTAAACTGTAGCCCTGCAGTAACCTAATATCTGGCCGTGCTATATAACCCACGGGCTCGGTGTTCCGATCAGCACTTGCTCTGACGTTGCTACTTTCCCTGGCCAAACCTTGCGTTAAGCACCTGGGACCTGCGAGTGGCCGGCCATTCAATTCAGCGATGCGCTGATCTCATTTCTCCCGCCTGCTTTCTGGACGGGCGGTTACAGCCTGCACTGATCTCACCGCGGCGCAATCCCTTGCAGCTTCACTGCTGAGTGCACATGAGCACAGAAATGAGAAAGTTGCCCTCGTCGGATTGAACATCGTTGTATGAAAAAGCATGCCACGCGGCGCTTCTCGCACAGCATGTCGCGTGCTATCCCACCTCTTGGGTCGTGGACGTGGTGGCGTGACTCCGTTGAACGGGGGGATGTGCAGGTCGGGCAGCTCGGCCACACAGTGGGCCGTGTGGAGCAGGTGACGCCCGGACACTGCGGCTCTGTGTGACAGTCTCTTCCAGTGCAGAGCCGCACGAGGCGCGTGCTGCCCCTTAGATTTGCCGACTTCCAGCGAAGTTGAGCTCAGGCTGAGCTGGCGGTGTGAGCTAGCTCGACGAGAGGCTCTAAAGGCAGTCAGGCGACAAGGCGAGTGCCAGGCAAATGCTCAGCTATAACCGGATCCTTTCTACGTTGGGTGTGCCCATCTCTGAATTGCGCGGCTCCTGATGGGATGGCCCTCTTGTACGGCCCCCCTGACTCGTAGGCGCCCGCCTCTCTGCATCGCGCGGCTCCTGATGGGATGGCCCTCTTGTACGCCCCCCCTGACTCGTAGGCGCTGCCTCTCCGGGCAGTGGTAGTAGCCACTCCTGTGCAACCGCCGCTCACCTGACTCTACCACTCCTAAACCCAGCGGAGAGCAAGTAGGGTGTGTTACAGTTCTGAGAGGACGAGCGGAGTGTCCAGCGACTGAATTTGTGACATTGCAGCTTTGTCCTCTCCGGAGTCCCGTAAGGCATCGAAGTGTGTATCGGAATTGACTCTCCGGCGTGTTACCCCTGCCCCAGACGTCGCCCTCTGCTGCGCCGCCTTCCGCAGGCGCGGGCGCAAGGAGCCGGCAGGAAGGTCGGGGCGTCCACTCTCGCGCTTTGCACATGGCGCCTGGCGATGACACCCGGGCACTGCAGCCACCTTTGACACAGCGTGAAGTGAAGTGCGACGTCTGTTTGACGATACCACAGGGAGTTGGGTTGACACTAGGGGTGTTACGGGGGTGTGAGGCGGCGGCGAGAGTCTGCGGAGCAGTGACAACTCGCATGACCGCACCCGGCTGGGGGGGGGAGCAATCTGCAGGTGGTGGATGCGGCGGGGCAAGTGGTTGGGCGGGCAGTGAAGCAGATCATGTCGCCGGCGACAATACACCTGATGCCCGATTGGGTGCCCACTCCAGCTGCTCGGCATATTCTTGCACTGGTGCGGCCTTGACTCCCTCTGGACTCCTCTTGGGTATCGAAGCTCCCCGCAGAGTCTCCGGAGGGGGGACCATACTGCTGGCGCGGGCGGTTTGCAGCTGGCATGAAGGCAGCAGTTGGTGCGGGGGCATGCCCTGGTGGGAGATGTGTGGCCATCGTGAGGGGTGATGGAAGGGAGGGGGGGTTGTGGGAGGTGTGCGGCAATGGCGAGGGGTAGAAGATGCAGTTTAGTCGGGAGTCCTCTGTACCCTGTCTCCCACCTTGGGAGGTGTACAGATGGGTATGACGGTCTTCTCTCGCTGAGAGTACATACAGGAGAACACAGAGCTGATTGGCCCGTCACATTTGTTGGCGGAGCTTCTTGACCACAAAGTGGGGTAGGGATGCAGGCGGAGTGCCAGGATGGGGAGCTTGGAGTGTGCTTCATGGATGTGTCTATGGGACAAGTGTACCTCGGGGAGCTCGAGGACGATGGCATCCGCTCCAAACTGGTGGGTGCCATGTGATACCCTCTCCGCACATCTGGCGAGCGCGGGGCGGCAAGGGGCGAACATGGGTGGATGGCAAGTGGTCCCTCACCGCACACCTGGTGGGCGAGCGATTTACAGCGTTGGGTGACAGCGTTGGGTAGAGGCAGCATGCTTTTGCCATAAAGTAAACTCCTGTGTCAATATAGCGGAGCACGCATCTGCATCTACTCCAGGAGATGGGTGCAGCGATGGGTGCATGCCTCGCCAATTAGGACTGAGGTAGATTCTGCGATAAAACCACGGCGTGCTGCGGTGCGGTGGCCTGGCGGTGATGGGCACCGCGCGGCGCGGCGGATTTGGACGGCGTGATGTGTGTTATTGCTAGGGTGAGCAAGGTACACCAAGCACGCATGCAAGAAAGCAATTTCTTCAGAAAATCAAATGTTACTCTCGAGCGGAGTTCATTCTAGTTCCTTAGGTGGTGATCTGTCAGACTTGACAGGCAAGGGGTCACTCTTCACTTGTCTATTTCCCCCAATGGGTGGGAAGGACCGATTTCCCTTTGCTGGGCTCAGCTACGCGACCACAACTTAGCCAGGTTGTCACTCCTCACGGTCAGCTCTCCCTTGGGTGGCTGTCATCACTGTTGATCCAGTTGTCCCACTCCAAGTGCATTTCTCATCTGCATCTGAGGGCTGCCCTTGCCTCGGGCATTTGGAGAGAAAATGAGAGAAGTCTTTACGGAGAGCTCAAGCATGAGTCACACCAAGAGCTTCTTAGCTCACTTTCTCAGGGTTCTCGTTAGGATAGGCGAGCGAACTAAGCTGGGGGTCACTTGCCCCCACAGTTAACTCAATTAACCCCCTTGCAGTCTTAATTGACAAATATTGGGGAACTTCCGGAGGGCTTGGTTACACTTTTTGCTTGATAGCCGGCAGATGCCTCTCCAAACGTGTTATAAGGCAAGCTGAAATGGAAATGGTGGTGGTGGGTGGCAAGGCGCTGCTGTTATGCCACGTGGATCCATGCGAACTGGTACACGGGCGGACACCTCCGCACCACGTGTTGTCCGAGGCAACGCAAAACGCTATCGTCCGCCACTGTCGGACGCACGCTCTCGGTGGTGAGCCCGGCCCGCATCGCCGCTCCGCGCATGCACGGGCCATAGTCCATCCACTGGTCCCCAGCAGCGGCCTGACTGACGTGGAACAACCTTGACCGTGAGACCCGGTGTTCTCTTGTCACACGCCGCCCGCCCCCATCTCTGCCGCGCAGACTGCCGCACGCCACATCCTCTGGCGTGCTCGCTTGTCTTCGAGATGGCCGCCCGCGCAAGGCCGGGGTCCGACGTGTGCGCGCTGCGGCCCGTGCGGCAGGTCCGCTGGTGCGCCCAGTGCAGCGCGGGAGCCCGAGGGAGCCCCTCTGGCGGACGGCCAAGACGCTGGCGGCGCTTCAGGGGATGCTCTCCCGGGCTGGCAGCCCAGGCGCGCCCGCAGCTCTCCCGGAGTCCCTGAGGCAGCTGGAGCACAAGACCGCGACCTTGGCGGCGCTCGGAGTGCTTCTGCGTCACCTGGAGTGGCTCGGGGTGGGCAAGGTGAGCTGCGCAGGCTTCCGTAGGATCCTTTGCATCTGACCAAGCAGACGTGCGAGTCGGTAGCGTTGAGCCCTCGGGGGGCTGGCGCAGGAAGTCTTGGCCCACAGCACCTTCCAGGAGTACGTCGCCTCCTCCGAGAGCGACACCTCCAAGCACCTCGAGCTCGACCCTGCCTGCATCGCATCGCTGAACCTCCTCGAGGTCTGGCCCGCCTCCCGCGCACTCTGCCGGATGACCGCCCAGAGCAGACAGCACAGGCGCGCGCCCTCGCAGTGTCACCGCAGGGCCCCGAGGGAAGCCGTGCCGCTCCCCGGCCTCATGTCCTACATGTCTACACCGCGAGGGGCGAATCTAGCTCGGAGCAGCGCTCAGATTCACTGCCGCCGACCGGATTTCTCATTTCCTCGGTGTAGCGGCGCGGCCTGCCGCAACGGGGAGAGGGTTGCACCGCAGGATCAGAGCGGCTGCAGCGAGGGAGGCGGCTTGCTTGCCCACCTCGATGCGACCCTCACTTCGCCCGGTCGCCGGCGGCTGCGCACGTGGCTCCTGCGGCCGCTGCGCTGCACCCTCGCCATTGCGGAGCGGCAAGAGGTCCTCGAGGCCCTCTTCTGCTCCCCGCCGCTGCTCTCATGCATGCGCAAGGTGTCCACATCCGCCGTCCTCCTCATCCCCCTGCCACCCCCTGCGTGCCCCTCGGAGCGCCTGCACAACCAACATTCAGGCGGCTCTATCATACCGCCCTGGAAGCACCGTCTGCAGTCGCTGGGCGCTCGCTTTGTGGCCGCCGTTGGCACGGTCGAGGGTGACAGAGCGCGAGTCTTGGGCATTGCGCCAGAAGCATTGGTTGGGGCGTAGCCCGGGGCCTCACATACCCATTTTGCTTTTGTTGGGGGAGGGGGGGGGGATTTTATATGAAATGAACGGGGTTCCTGAAACTGTTGCTCGTTCAGCGATGAAAGTTGCTTCATTCAAAATGAAGGGACGGTTTGCGGGGCTTTCCAGGGTTTGAAAATGGTGCATGGGGATGTGGAGCGGGAGCTAAGCAAGCTGTTCTCTCTCATTTCCTCCTCGGAGCACCAAACCGGTTCTGGGACGGACCCGGCCGGAGATGTGTTGCACCCTGGGCAGCCAGAGGGCCCCCCGTTGCCGAGGTGTGCAGATCCCGTGGCCCACGTCTGCGCATGCACCCCCCTGGAGGCGCCCCTGGAGGCCGCGCAGGAGCTGCGAGACCTTGCCGAGGCAACGCGCGGCATGCCTGCTGGCCGGCGTGTGTGGCCCATAATGGGGCCCCACGCACAATGCAGGAGGAGAAATCTGATGAGATGAGGGCAGAGCCTGCAGGGCATCGAGCAACAGCAGACATCTCCTAGCATCGCAGTGATGTGTGCATACACGTTTTAGAGCCTGGCACTGGCAGGTCGGGCGGGGGTCGGGGGCAATGTGGCTTGCAAGGGCGCTGCATGGCGAGCATGGTCGCCTGAATGGAGAGCGAGAGCCGAGGCGGGGCAAGGGACAAGGGGCTGCTGCGCGGTGAAAACCCGTCGGATTTGTCATCTTGAAATCGCTTTTCCTTCTAGACATTCGATTGATGGGGGGAAATCGTGCTGAATGATGCAGCGGCTGCCATGAGCCAGAAGACGACAACGTCTCGGCGACGAGAGGAGACGCTAAGGTGGGGCTCGGCTTCACAAAGCCTCAGTGTAGCTTCAGACAGTCCGTGTACAGCTTTGACTGAGCGGTCCAAGGTTTGTTCATGCTGACATGCTTGCATGAGGCTGATTGTGGGGTAGTGAGTACAGGGCGTCTCTGTACGGGCCGAAGCGCACGAGGCTGACTGCGGGGTAGGGGGTGTGGTGCGCGCACTGGTGAGGCCTTTGCCAGATTGCTGACAGTGGTGATCGGCAACGACTTCCCATATGCAAGCAGCTCCTGGTTGTCTTGGCCCTGCTGCGAGGTTGGCATTTTCCCCGCGGAACTGCACAACTTAGTAGTTGCGTAACTCGATCTGCACCCGAAAGGCGCGAAGACAGGATGAGAGAAGGCTCGCGAAGTCCTCCGCACTAATGGCTGTCACGCCCAGTGTCGTAACCTCTGCTCCGTGCTCCACCCTCTGTAGAAAATCTCTGCTGGTGTGGCATGCTAGAAAATTGGTAGCAAGGTTTTATAACAGCAGCAGGCGGAGAAAGCACATGCTTTCTTGGGGAAATATGCGAAATTGGAGTAAGCTGTGCGGCATCACCTGAAGGGTGTTGCTCCCAGGCCTGATCAGGGAGGCAGAGACACCCCTGTCACTCGCGCTAGGACACCAAATCATCCGCGCCATTCCTCACTCTGGCCCCCGTGTGATGCTCCTGTGCGCTTGTCCATATTCGGGACACAGAGATTCTTTTCGCATGAAACTACTCGAATGTACGCCCTCGTGATACGTGTGACGCATATGCGGTGTGACACTTGGCCCTGATCGTACTTCCTTTGTCTGGAGGGTCATCTGCCGAAGGTTCCTGTAAGACAGTGCTGGTGCTCAAGGATGAGGTGGACCGCGATGGCAATGCGCTGTGCCGCGGGGTGGCATGTGCTGAGGTGAGCATCCGCGTGTGCACCTGCGCCTCCATGTCCCCTGCAGCTGGTTTTGGCTGCTCATCCTCGCTTGCAGTCACATTACAGATTGCCACCACATGACGAGATTCGATTGCGGTCCAGGCAAGTGCATCCCGTCGATGCAGTGCCTTGCGCCGCGGCCGCTTAGTGACATTGCGCACCGTCCGATTTTTGTGGCTGCGTGTTTACCACCGGATGAGCGCAACATTATAGATACGGCCGCATGCACTAGGAGTTCGTCATGAAGCAGCAATAATTGAAGTCACGCGTCATATGCGAAGCCTCGTGTCCTCAACACACCAACCCCTTCACCCAAGCCCGCTATGACAGTCCCATCATCTTCCTACCGCGTGTGAGACATCGGGCCTCGTGATTGTCGGGCAGATGGCGGCGCAAACGTTGGTGCACTTCGAGAACAAGCTCCAAATGGTCGCGAGTGATGACAAGGCGGCCGAAGAGCAGGTATCCCCGCTTCCTTCCCGATGCCCCCTTCGGTCATCCTCTCGCATGCACCTTGCGGGCCCACCGTGAGCGTTTCGCAGAACGTCTCCCCGCCCGCTATGACGTGTGCGACGCGTGTTGATCAAGGCAACGCCATTAGCCTGCGTGTGCGTGCTGAAGTGCCATTATGAGGTGCTGGCACATCGCTGTGAACGGGGACGGCCGCCGGATGGAAGTGGGTTTTGGGAGGCGGTTGTCCCTGTGGTGCCATTCTGGCGGGCACTGCCTCTTGGAGAGCTCGGTGGATTCGTCTGCCTTTGCTGCAAGGAGAGGCAGAGGGTGGTGAAGTCCACGTTCTGTTTTTTCCCTTGATTTCTGTGGGGAGCACTTAGGTGCCCGCATGTTTTCCTTTTTTTGACATGGGGTGTCCATGCTGTGTGGTGTGACTGCATTCATGGCATAACCATGGACCAACGGGTGCCATCCATCGACCGTGAGCCACTGGGGGGCATGCCAGCAGGGTCCGCTCACTCCGTAACCCTGGGACCAACTACTGTTGGGCGATGATCGGTCACATTGTATCATCTTTCCATGCTGCTTTGCATCTGGGTTGGGAATATGTATGAATTTGTGGTATCTTGTCACAGCCCCGCCCTGCTCTTGATTTGCTTCTCACATCCACTGGGATGATGGTGGACTGGTTTTTGTTGGCCGATCACATGCCGTTCAGTGTGCTGAAGTGCCACAGCTCCACCCGGCTCGGGCATGCTTGCTTCTTCCGCTGTAGGTGTGGGTGGTGTGGATGTGAGATGGCGAATGCTCATGGCACAGGTGGTTCCAGTGGAGGGTGCGGACCACACGTGCGACACCGCAGCGCGGGCTTTTGACGAAGGTCGGCACCCGCACGCACGCCCTTTTCTCCGAGGGACCTCCGAGCCGAGAGCGAGCACGGACGACCTCCAGGGACCCCTCCTCAGGCGAATGTTGCGGGGGGGCACGAGTGCTCCAGGGGCCCCTCTTGAGGCGAATGTTGCAGGGGGTCCAGGAGCGGAGGGACATTGAGCTGACGGCGCGCAGTGCACAGTTGGCGGCATGCCTTGATATGCCGCGCTCCGACAAGTGGCGCTCGCGAAGGTCACGACGGTTCCTTCCTTATCTGCTGGTGCGCGAGCACGCTGGGTCTGGCTGACTGAAGCACGCGACGAGGGGGCTCAGCGCGAGGTCCGCGGGTGGTGGTGGAGCAGGGAGGCTCGCGTTACGGCAGACGTTTGATCTAGAGAGGCGGCGCATCAACGGCCTGACGGCACAGGTCTCCGCAGGTGAGTGCCTCGGGAGCCTGGGCTCAGCCCGGTCAGCGCCGCTCGGCCAGCGATCCGCCTCCCCTCGCGCGAGGCCTGTGTGAGCTGCCGATCTCTAGGATCCCTCAGCTCGCTGCGCCCTCTTCCCCGGGGCCCCTGAGCTCCCAGGCGCAGGGGAGCCGTCCGCTGCGCCCTCTCCCCCGGGGCTCCTGAGCTCCGAGGCGCAGGGGAGCCGTCCGCTGCGCCCTCTCCCCCGGGGCCCCTGAGCTCCGAGGCGCAGGGGAGCCGTCCGCTGCGCCCTCTCCCCCGGGGCCCCTGAGCTCCGAGGCGCAGGGGAGCCGTCCGCTGCACCGCTGACCACCTCGCCGGCGTGCAGACTCCAGACTGCTCGGGGACTGCTCGGGGGACATGCTGCAGGCGCCGGCAATGGCTCGGGGCTAATCACTTCCGTACGGCTGTGGCAAGGCGGAGAAGGCGGGGATGACGACAACTTGCTGGAGGTGCTGCCGGCAAATGCCCGGGTCCCGGAGGAGTACGAGGAGGTGGATCCAGGGGGCGGACTGGCAGGCAGGGGGAGCCGCGCTACTTCCGGGCGCCGGCAATGCAGGCTGCGGCGGAGGAGGCGAGGCGAGCGGAGGCGGCTCTAGAGGCCGCAGTGACCGAATTTATCGAGCTCACCTTGCGCGAGTTCGTGGAGTGCCGCCCATTGTGGCAGGTGCAGCTCCGCCCCTGGTGTGGGAGGCCCATGTGTGCTCTGGTGCAGTGTGCATGCTGCTTAGGGGGCTTTGTCCTTGGCGGCGGTGGTCCAGGCCGTCGTTGATGTGCTTGCCGAGCTCGACGTGGTGCAGTCTCTGGCGACCCGCACAGTGCGCGCCCCTCCTTCCTGGCCCCCAGGGCGCCGAGCTCACACGGGTTCACGCCCGTGGGGATGATCTCACAGAGAATGGTAATGAGCATTGCGTGGGGGCGCTGCGTGGAGCATTG
>LGRX02001797.1:0-49789 GCA_001247695.2 Cymbomonas tetramitiformis | reverse complement strand
GCTTGGGGGGCTGCTGAGAGCGCTGCTAGGGATGCTTCTGGCGGGGCTGCTTGGAGGGCGCATCGCTGGGGCAGGGTTGACATTCCTGCCGAATGCATCCACAGGTGCCTGCGCCATCGCCACCACGGAGTGGGGGCAGTCATGGCCAAGCCGCGCCGCAGCCGAGGCTAAACTGGTAAGGGGCGCCTCTGCATCATCCTGGCATCATCGTTTCCCCCTTTCACCCTTGCAGGCTTCGGCGCCCGCCCTCGCGAAAACACCGGCGTGTGCCGGCTCCGAGCGGCCAGAGGGTGCACACGCATGCACCATCGTGTTCCATGCCTTTACCATGGGGCTGCCTCGGGGAGTGGCGGCTGCACATTACCCTGGTACACCGCCAGGAGGCGCGCTCGGCTCACATCTCCCCCGAGGACATCTCTTGCTGTGGCAGTGGGCGCTGCCCCGCTTCACAAGGCTTCCGTGGCCCTCGTAGCCAAGCCCAAGATGAGAATGGGGGGAGGACCCAATGCAGCAGCGTGACTGTGGAACATTGGGCCCCGTTGTATAGGGTGCCTGCAGCTGGGCGCCCGGCTCCGCTGCACTCTAACGCCTGGCAGCGCGCGGTCCGCCCCACTCACTGCAGCTGAGGCTGGGCATTGATCACGGGATTTCCCCTTGAAAAACAGAATGTACCATATGCCATGGGTTAGGCACCCCCACGCCCCACACCCCTGCCCTGCGCTGCAGGTGCCGACCGCTCGTGGTCCCCGCGGCGGATGCGGATCCCTTGCAGCGCGACGGTGGGGATGCATTCCACAACCCAGGTGTGATCCACATCCGCAATGTCCGAGCGCTTGTTCGCACCTCGTGGGCACCTCGTGTGGTGGAGGCAGAGAATGGGCGCGGTAATGAGTTGCATCTGTGCCATGCATCCCCCACTGCCGCCCCCTGCCCAGCCTGCCATGCATCCCCCTGCCACCAGCCCCTGCCATGCATCCCCCCACTGCCACACCCCGCCCCCTGCCACCAGCCCCTGCCATGCATCCCCCTGCCACCAGCCCCTGCCATGCATCCCCCTGCCTGCCAGCCCCTGCCTTGCATCCCCTGCCAGCCCCTGCCATGCATCCCCCTGCCACCAGCCCCTGCCATACGCCCCCTGCCACACCAGCCCCTGCCATGCATCCCCCCTGCCACCAGCCCTGCCCGCATCCCCCCTACACCAGCCCCTGCCACCAGCCTGCCATGCATCCCCCACTGCCATTAGCCCCTGCCATGCATCCCCCACTGCCACCGGCCGCGGAGGTTGAGCCCGCGTCATGGCTGAAGAGCAGCGGCGATTCGACTTGGCAGGTGCTCCGATGCTGGAGATGTGTGATGCCTGGCACCCCCTGTCGGTCCCCGCCAGCATGCCGTCGGTACGCCAGCTCAGCACGGTGCATTTGTGAGTGGAGGTCGTCGCGCAAGAGAGCGGCGCCAGCTCAGCACGGTGCATTTGTGTGTGGAGGCCGTCGCGCAAGAGAGCGACGCCAGCTCAGCACGGTGCATTTGTGTGTGGAGGCCGTCGCGCAAGAGAGCGGCGCCAGCTCAGCACGGTGCATTTGTGTGTGGAGGCCGTCGCGCAAGAGAGCGGCGCTTTGCATCGTTCGGCGTTCACCTCCAGTTCCGCACCCTTTCTTCGATGACGTGTGGCCCGAGGGGGCTGCAGGGTCCCTCTCTCTCTCTCTGCGCGTGTGGGTGGGCTGGGTGGCCATGTGACGGCTCCCGCACCATCCTAAGAGTGATCTGTGTCAGAGAAAGCTGCTGGTGCACCTTGCTCGGAAGATCAAACCTCTCCGCACACCGTGGCCGACGTTCACCAATCAAACCTCTCCGCGCACCGTGGCCGACATTCACCAATCAAAACTCTCCGCACACCGTGGCGGCGTTCACCAATCAAACCTCTCCGCCGTGGCGGCGTTCACCAATCAAACCTCTCCACCGGCGTTCTGATCAACCTCTCCGCCGTGGCGGCGTTCACCAATCTCCGCGCACCGTGGCCGACGTTCACCAATCAAACCTCTCCGCGCACCGTGGCCGACGTTCACCAATCTCCGCGCACCGTGGCCGACATTCACCAAGTTTCACCTCTACGTGTGTCATAAAAAGTGCAGGTCCCATCCATCGACCGGGAGCCACTGGGGGGCATGCCAGCAGGGTCCGCTTACTCCGTTACCCAGAGACCAACAATTGTTGGGCGATGATCGGTCACATCGTATCATCCTTCCATGCTGCCTTGCATCTGGGTTGTGAATATGTATGAGTTTGTGGTATCTTGTCACGGCCCCGCCCTGCTCTTGATTTGCTTTTCACATCCACTGGGATGATGATGGGCTGGCTTTTGTTGGCCGATCTCATGCCGTTCAGTGTGTCATAAAAAGTGTTGCCTTCCTTTGGTCACGGATCTCAAATCAGAGAGAGAGGTCCTCCGCGTGTGACTCATCCTTGGAGCTGTTTTGTTGGCACCGCGTAGCCACAGAAGATCACTGCACTATGTACCCACACCGGGGATCAAAGGACTCAGCGCACACTGTATGTAGGCATGTGTGTGGCTTATCCTTGGAGCTGTTTTGTTGGCACCGCGTAGCCGCAGAAGATCAGCTGCACTATGTACCCACACCGGGGATCAAAGGACTCAGCGCACACTGTATGTAGGCATGGCAGAAACAAATGCTTTGGAGCTGTTTTCATTGCAGCATGCAGCCACAGAAGATCGGCTGCACTATACCCACACCGAGGATCAAGGGACTCAGCGCACACTGTATGTAGTCATGTGTGTGGCTCATCCTTAGAGCTGTTTTTGGCACCGCGTAGCCACAAAATCGGCTGCACTATGTACCCACACCAGGGATCAAGGGACTCAGCGCACACTGTATGTAGGCATGTGTGTGGCTCATCCTTGGAGCTGTTTTGTTGGCACCGCGTAGCCACAGAAGATCGGCTGCACTATGTACCCACACCGGGGATCAAGGGACTCAGCGCACCCTTAACGTCGCTCATCCGGATTTTCCGGAGCTCGCTCGTGAAGCATGGCGCCCCTAAGCCTCACTGGACCACCCGAGCGCGTCTCCAGTTGCACTGCCGGGGCAGAAGTCTTGCAGTCGTTGTGCGTGTGTGTGCAGGCCGCGGGGGGCAGCCACTCCGCGCCATGGCAGCAGGTGCCGTGCAGCATGTGTCTTGGGGGCGCCGGCGGCTCGCACGTGATGCTCCTCACAGGCCCGAACATGGGAGGTAAGCTGCCTCCCGCGTGATGCTCCTCACAGGCCCGAACATGGGCGGTAAGCTGCCTCCCGCGTGATGCTCCTCACAGGCCCGAACATGGGAGGTAAGCTGCCTCCCGCGTGATGCTCCTCACAGGCCCGAACATGGGCGGTAAGCTGCCTCCCGCGTGATGCTCCTCACAGGCCCGAACATGGGCGGTAAGCTGCCTCCTGCCTAAGCGCCGGAGGGGAAACCTGTATTCGGTCGCCTGTGGCACTGCTGGAGTGACCAGATGCGCCCTAGAAGAGAGATAGTTGAAATCCTGCGGTGAGCATTGAGTTGCTCACAACAGTTCTACGCACGCGTGAAGAGCAAACATGCATGCAGCAATATTCGCATCCACACCGCGAGGGTGGCTGTCTACGGCTTATAGTAGAAATGAGGAGGACCGAACGCTGGATAGTCAGTGATGACACCATGGTGACGCACCATGATGCTATGATGACCGTATGACGTCAGCCAATGAAACTAATGTTGTCTACATTCACATTCCCTGAATGGCAGGCGGCTTATGTGGACGAATATCCTGCTGTAGGATCTTTGATTATCTTTGACCGTACAGCCGGGGACAAGGTAATTGTAGTTGCTGAATGCATGGCAGCCGCGGAGACTCCCCACCGACAATTGCCTCGTCCAGGTCATCAGGGGGGTTCTCCTGGGCGGGGGTCAGGCAAGAGCACAGCTCTGCGGCTGGCCGGGCTGGTGGTCGTGCTGGCTCAGATGGGGTGCCGCGTTCCGGCCTCGTCATGCATGCTCACACCTGTCGACCGCCTGTTCACCCGCCTGGGGGCGAGTGACAACATCATGTAAGTCGCGGGACGTTCCCTTGCAATGCGTCAGACGGTGCCGGCGCCCATGTTGTGCCGGCGCCCTGAGAAGTGTCCACACGCGCTCCCGGGAGCGCAGCCATCGAAGGAGCTGGGATGCGCCGGTGCATAGCAGCCTTTCATTTCATCGGATCTTCCCGCATGGCAATCGCTTGCTGCGACATCCGCGGGGCCCACGCGCCTGTCACCACAAGCGCGTTGGATGCCTTTAGAGCCGGCGGGCAGAGCTTGCAGCCGGTGCAGGATATATCTGAGTTTTCGCTGAACCCAAGCGCCAAAGATGAGCACCTCGGGGGGGGGGGTGGGGCGGAAGGGGGATACTAGTGTGTACTTGGCGATTTGTCATTTAAGGACAGGCTCCATTCAATTAGGGCATGTTTTACTCGATTGATCTGAACGTCCGCCTTAATGATTGTACGATGAGGATCAAAAGTGATTCTGATGGCGAAAGGTTTCCGGCATGCATGACATTCCGGCAGGCCACACCCTGCGCTGCTTGTGCGGGGTTCTCGGCTGACCGCCTCAGGGGTGGTTTCAACACTTGGGCTTTGGTAAGCTCCGTGTGGGGTGAGGGCGGAGGGGGGGCACGCCGATGGCATGGTGTGTGAGGGAGTCTCAGGGAAGGCCGGAGCACATTTCTAGAGGAGATGCTGGAGACCTCCGCTTTGCTGCGGTGGTCTAGTAGGCATTCGCTGGCTTTGCTGGACGAGCTTGGGCGAGGCACCAGCACCCACGACGGGCTGGCAATCGCTCATGCCGTGCTCTGCCATCTCGCTGGTGAGGACCCCGCCTAGGAGGAGGCATGTGGTGTTCCGGCGCCTGCCGAGGCCAAGCCTGTGGGGGCTTGCACCAACGAGCCTCAGGAGTGCGGCGCGAGGACCTCCGGAGCCCAGCGAGGGGAGGCTGAGCCGCCAGTGAAAGCGGAGCATGCCGAGAGATGGACCGCGCACGAGCCTGATGCAGCGCCGACGCTCCTCACCCTCTGAGATCATCCGAGCCGGAGATGAACGTCGCACACGGCTTGCATAAGAGAAGTGCGTGCCCGAGCTGAAGGGGGAGGAGGGGAAGCGGGGGGCTGCAGAGAACGTGCAGTGCCGCGTGCTATTTGCAACTCACTACTTTGATCTCACCCGGTACGCTCCTGACTGGCCTCCAGGACAGAGCACCGCCACAAGGCAGCAAGGCGGCACCCTGCTGCCTGGAGGCGTGTGGTGGTGCGAAGCCTCCCGGAAGGCGTGCCAATCAAGGTGTGAGCGGTTGTGGTGGGCCGGGCAGTACGGTGCGGGTGCTCTGGCGCGGCAGAGGCGCGGAGTTCTCAGAGCGGCCGATTGGCATTTTGGTCCGTGCGCCACCCTTGGATCGTTCAAGGGCGTCGGCCATTCGTGAGCACCAGAGGCGAGCCCACCTGTGAGCTGACTCGCTCTAGGCTCGGGCCAAACTTGTATGTGCAGTTCACCGGGTTCCCCCCCGTGGCAGAGTCTGATCGATGATGGACCGCCAGCATGCCCCACCCCCAGCTGTCTGCCACAGGTCCACCGATGGACAGATTGTTGTACGGCCGGGCTACTTCGATCTTGGAGGGTGCGCCCCCGCAAATAGCCCTGAGTGAGGGGACCTGAGCATTGGAGGGAGGGGAGTGTGAGGCCATCCGGGTGAGGGAGGTCGCTGCGGGTGCGCCTCTGTGTACAACAGGAATTTTGACCGGCACCAAGTCCAAATTCGGCACATGGTGATCACGTCCCCTCAGCCCTCCCCTTGGCACGGCGACTGCACTCGGGAGCCCCACAGATCGATGGAATCTCGGCGCGGCGCCAGCTAGGATGGCTGCATGCGCGCGATTCGTTCCAGCCGCTGCAGAAGCGCCGCCGTGACGTGGCCATCCCTGCATTGTTGCAGCCGATGCCATTGGCCACCGATCGAGTGAGGAAGCATGCAGTGATTCCAGCGATGATGTACTTCAGCGCACCGCACGCGGATCTGCGGAGTCGCCACAGAGCCCATAGCAGAGCGCGGTGTGAGCTTCCTTGGCCACACTACTCCAAAGCGATTGCCCCTTTCTTTGGTATCACGGAGTCGTCTGGTGATGGCTCTCTTTCCTGTCCGATACCTCATGGCTATACACTTGCTGGGGGACTTGTGTAAGTAGGTATTAGGAATAGATTGGTCTTATATATATAATATTTTTATCTAATAAACACGACTGCACAGCATTTAATTTACAGCACTGTAACTGTTAACTTATAAATGAGAGAGAATAATGGCAGCTTACAGAGCTGCTCCCTTTTATTGTTTTGTGTCCCCGCCAGATACCTTCTGTCCGATAGGTGTACAAACTATAGTCACTACAGTCGACTTTGTGACACAGTGTCTGTACAGTCACACGATTCATGACCACGGCCGGCAGGCGTGGAATACATTTGATTGTACTTTGAGATGATGATGCAAAATGACAAATGACTGATAAATGATAATGCAAAATGACAGATGACTGATAGTGCAGAATGACAGATGACTACAGGTCACTTTTCCTACTCCTCCGTGCTTCGGAATAAAACGAAGCACCAGAAAACTGTCATTCACCCAGCTTCGCCACATAGCAATCTCATACTGCATGATTGTCCACCGGGAGCTTGACTGAGACGAACTCTGCGAGTAGATTGGCCATGCGTGCATCGTCTCGAGCTGTCTCTGAGTGCGCAACCAGCTCGCCGTTCGCGGTAACCGTCTTCCGCAGCTTTGAAGAAAGTACGAGAGTGCTGCGATTGTGCCTCAGCAGCAAAAGACTCCGGTAAGATGAACGTCCTCCCGTCTCGTACCAAGTTGTAGCGAGAGCTTCCGCTCGCACTTATCAGTTCACGATGAAGTAGCTGCCCGTATAGATCAAACTTGTCCTCAAAATACACCGCCGACAGAATAGTAAACGGTGAGTCTGGCACGTACTGCGCCTCCACACTGAGCACGTCGAGCTTGCCAGTTGCATGATTCCACAAATTGATGCGCACCACACCAGCACCCTTGGACGTCGTCATTTCCCCGGCCATGACCTGGAAGTTCACGGCCTTCTCAGCACAAACAGTGCTCCCCTCAAAAAAACGAAGATCATTGAACACGTTCTTCGTGGCCATACAATCGTAGTGTAGCACTCGTTGCTGCAGAGCATCTGCTGTGTACGCACCACGTTGATTATCACAGTGTTGTACGACCGGACAAGTAACCGGTACCTCGTCATGCTCCTCCGCCTCCCAAATTTCCTCGTCCGTCATTTTTGCAGCCGTCGATGACACCGCTGCCGCGACCTTCTCCACCGCCTTGTCGCTCTGTGATTCTAGGTGACGTTTTTTTCCGTTTCGCATACGTTTCCCTGCACTCCGCCTCCCTTGTAGGGTTTCTTTTAATGAACTCCTCCATTTTCTCAGGGTGCAAAAGCCAGCACGACTCTGAAGTATGCTCGCCGGAGCAAACGGCGCATTCCAGCAGTTTACTGTCATTCTTCTTTTTCTCCTCCGCTTGCCGTCGCCTATCAGCTTGTAAGCTTTTTGCCACCGCCGCAGTGTCAGTATCCTGCGCAGCTGCTGCATAGTGTGTCGGATTTTTCTGCTGCAGAACATTTACAAAGAAATAATCACAGCGTTGCATCAACAGCTCAAACGTCGGTTTTGCCTCTTGTCCAAGAGCTGCAACCACCGTTGCATAGTCGCTAGGCAGAGCGGATACGGCAAACGCTAACGTAAGCACCTCGATTGTCCTCTCGTCCAGACTTTCACCACCATACCGACTCAAAGATGACTGAATATCAGCAAACGCACTGAGCTGTTTCACTGGATCTGTTGTGGAGTTCACAGAGAGTTTCGTCATACGTGTCATATACGACGCCAATTGTCCAAATAGTTGAGGCTCCACACGTGCACGCAATTTTCGATACGCCTTGACACCGTCGTTCCCACAACGTCGCACCAAGTCAAACGCGTCACCAGTTGCTACCTGTATTAATATCGCTGACAGCACAGAGCTTGCAACCGTAGCCGAACCCTGTACAGTGATTATACTTCCCGGCCGAGGAACTTCATCGGCAAAAGGATTAGTCGCTAGTGTCCTATCAGCTAGATCTTTCATGTTCGCCACGTCGCTGATAGATGTTTCAGTACTTACTAGTTCCTTCAACTCTGAATAGAAACCCGACTGCCGATTCCAACTGTGTACTGAACCTAGTCCAGGCTTCGTACTGATTTCTTTCGTTTCCTGAGTACTTGGAAACACTTCCTAAGGACTTCAAAACACTGTGTACCACCTTTGGTGCATTATCTGTTGTTATCAGCGTTTCTGCTTACGTCTCCACTTGCTTTTGCCCTGAGGCCGCGAGACGACGTGTTATCACTTCCATCATTTCCATCTGCCTAACTAAAAGCTGAGACAACTGATCCTCCCTACTTTGACTTGTACTTTGCTCTGGATTGTACTTCTGCTCACTTGCTTCCTCCATATGTGAAAACTGGAAACGTTGAGACCGAGTGTGTTTATATACTGTATAGATATCCGGAATCTGACCACTCATATACTAAGCCTCCACGCAGGTTCAACACCGTTGTGGGCCCATAACCTAGGAATAGATTGGTCTTATATATATAATATTTTTATCTAATAAACACGACTGCACAGCATTTAACTTACAGCACTGTAACTGTTAACTTATAAATGAGAGAGAGAATAATGGCAGCTTACAGAGCTGCTCCCTTTTATTGTTTTGTGTCCCCGCCAGATACCTTCTGTCCGATAGGTGTACAAACTATAGTCACTACAGTCGACTTTGTGACACAGTGTCTGTACAGTCACACGATTCATGACCACGGCCGGCAGGCGTGGAATACATTTGATTGTACTTTGAGATGATGATGCAAAATGACAAATGACTGATAAATGATAATGCAAAATGACAGATGACTGATAGTGCAGAATGACAGATGACTACAGGTCACTTTTCCTAGGTATTGGCACCTCGTTATATCCGGGACAAGCGCAGATTGAATGATGTTGGAGGGATGCGGCTGTAATCCCTGTGGTACCTTTCTGACGGGCACTACCTCTTGGGCACCGATATAACTCTTGTGTATACCGATATAGCCACACGTGTTTCCCCCTCATTCACATCACCGCAGCCCAGCCCCCTATCCACCCCTCTTCACCACCCCTCTTCACCACCCCTCTTCACCACCCCTCTTCACCACCCCTCTTCACCACCCCTCTTCACCACCCCTCTTCACCACCCTCTACCGCACCTTTGCGCAGCACCCACCCATCCACCCACCATCCACCACCCGCCACCGCCGCAACCACCGTTCCGGGCGACGTGCACGCGACAACACCCACCACACCAACTAACCCACCCCATCGCCACCCCACCCCCCCTCTGTCTCGCCCCCCTGTACCAAGGCACACCATTGGGTTCCAGCTCTCTCGGAGAACGTATACATTCGGGAGGCTGGGTGCCTCTGCCTGGAGGAGGCAGCTGTTTGTGTCTGGGTGTTTGTGTATATGAATGGAATTGTGCTCCTCCTTGCAGCAGCAGCAAATACAAGCATCCGTGTCCGCATGTGACAGGCATCGGTGAATGGATGTGGGTGGTGAGAGTGGCATACTGGGGACACCTGCGTGGGCATTGGCAGGCTTGCCGAGTGGAGGAGCAGCATGTGCAGTTCTTGTACGAGCTCAGGCGAGGGGAAGCGCCTCATGGGTGTGATTCCTGCCTTGACTCGTTTGTGCACGCCCGCTCATCCATTTGCCTCCGACCTGCATGAATTCCCCATCTCCAGCTCATATGCCAGCTCCAGATTCACGGCTCCGGCGTTCTCCACTCTGTAGCTCCAGAATCACGGTCTCTGGAGCTCTCGGCTTCCCCTGGCCGCGAAACTCTTTGCTTGATTCTGTAAGTTTCCGTTTCCCAGGCTCTGCAATACTTTCCTCACGTGGTGGTATAGCTGTCTTGTCCGGACTTCAGGAGCTGCGGTATTGCTGTGGCAGCAATGGCGGGGATTCCGCTGCCGGTTATATTTGCAGCTGCCCGCGCTGCCGCACATTTCAGGGGCACAGATGCAGGTGGGCTCTGCAATGGCTTTCTGCTCCCGGATGCTTCGGAGCGAGCCCTGCATGCCCACTCCACTGCGGAGCCCGCGACGTGTGTGTTTACTCACGTAGTTGTCATATTTTGGGCCAATTGAACCGTTGCATCGGATGCCTGTTCCATGTGAAAGATTGGCGAACCACGGGGGAACCATCTCGCAGCTGCAACAAGCTCCTGGAATGTGCGGTCTATGGTCGAGACCTGGCAGCACCACTTAGGACACCACATGTGTAGGGTAGGCCGACATGATTAGCCTCGCTATGCCGTAATCACAGCAAGATGATGTGCCATGATGATTAAAGTATTTTTGGTGTGACTGCCGCACATGACTGGCAGGAAATGAGGAAGCTGCGGAGACCAGCTGTCTTGATCGAGTGCAGATGCAAGCCTTTGCCGAATTGTATTGGGATCCGGTGGTTTGCTGCCATGGCATGGGTGATGATAGGTGGGCAGCGGAATTCTTTGAACTATGGAGCCGCTGCCAGCAAATTAAAAATTTTCAATGATGGGATTCTCGGCCGATCTAATAAAGGCACCACATCGCATCACATAGCCATAGAAGCGGTAGTTGTTAAATATCAAATATGGAGAACGCACAGCAACGCAGTCCATCGTAGGCCGTAATTTTTCACCCTACCCGCCGTAAACTAGGCCCCATGAGTCCATGATAAAGACTAGTCGATGGAGCCTAAAATCCGATTGATCAAGCAAATAATCGGTGTTTGGGGAGCCAGTGTTAAGAGGTACTTCAGTTCCATGCTATGCCGTGTCCGTGTTTGTTGGCGCTCATGTGCATCCCCACAAACCATAGTTGCGGTGCCACGCCATGCCATCAACCAGCAATCTTGACTCTCCACAGTCTTTAACATGTTATTTCCATCAAGGGGCCTGGGATGCTTGTGCAAAACACTGTTGTAGGCCACATGTGTGCTGCTAACGATGACGGCTTGTGAGCAGTCCCCAGCTCAAACTCGACTGACTTATGCTCAACCGAGTTTGCACTGGAGACGGCGCTGTGAGGAGTCTAACCTGAGCTGATGGGGAATCTACCCTGTCAGACTGTAACTCCTCAGAGAACTTTTTGCGCCATCCTGCCGCGCAGCAGGCAACGGACCTTGTTGAGCAACCAGCACACAGTGCCCACACAGGTGCGAGAATTGAGTGGGTCCTCACCTGAACAGACTTCCTAGAGTGCGAAAACCCAGTTCAAAGTTAGGCACCTGTGCAAGGAAGACCAGCGCACCTTTTTTGACAGATAGACATAACCAGGCTAAGAGCAGGAAACGCGAGCGAAAAATGAGCAGAACTGGTGCTCTGAATTTCTGTTTGCACTGCGTGGAGATGCGAGGGTGACCTGCATTACATCCCCCGATACCACGTGTCGGCACTTTTAAACAACACTTGCATTACCCAACGTGGCGGTGAACCGTGCTATGGTGTATGCAGCCGGCTTATGGAGGTTAGACAATGTCATACCATTGTTAAACAATGGCGTATCATTATTATTGTCTAACGAACGTTAAACAATGGCGTATCATTGTCTAATGACCGTTAGACAATGATGTGCCATTTCTTTAAACAATGGCATATACCAGTGTTTATCAATAACGTTAAACAAGGATATGCCATTTCGTTAAACAATTGCACAACACTGTTTACTGAGTCGTTGACTCGGTAAAATGCTAGCATATGTTATCTATGCTAGATAGCCTAGATAGCATAGATCTATGCTATAATATAGCATATTATTTATGCATATCTATGCTATGCAGATAAATAAATAAAGACAACATTTTCAGGTTGTGGGGCTATTTATAGGGGAGCCCCTTTGTTTCTATCGCCCTTTAGTCCAGTTTTCAGTCCGTAATGCTTCTGTAGAGTTTGTAAATGCTGGCTGTGTATCCTGCGGCCATCTTGTGTATTTGGCTTAGAAGTTCTTCCGTTTCCTACTTTGTGAATCCCGTATATGTTCTCAGTATTTTCCGGCTGTGTTCATATATTGTTCCCGCATGTCCTATCACTATTACGTGTAGGGTTGCCTTGGATCCCTCTTCCTTTAGTAGTCTGACCAGCGGTGCATATTTTTCGTATTTTGTTTTTAGCGTTTTCCCCCAGTTTGTGTCGTGTGTGTATGTTACCTTTGTGCTTAATTTCCCTTCTTGCCTATATTCTGGTTTGTATGTACCTGTTATTTTCTTGTGTTCCAGCCCTTCCAGCATGACTATGTCCACATGGTGTGGCATCGTGTCCTTCCCATGGTTGGGTCCTGGGTTATTTCTGCCATCTAACCTGCATTGTCCCCGAGTAAGTATGTAGTCCATTATTGGTCTTCTTACTTTCCCTTCTCCTTCCACTTTCCCCGCGTTCAGCTTTATTATGCATCCTCGTTTTCTTCCTTTCTTGAGTGTTGATGCTACGTCATTCTGGTGGTCATGTCCGACCTTTTGGTGTACATTCTTCTCATTTCCGGGTGCCTACATCCTCCCATCACATGCACTGGTTTTATCAAGCACCCTTTCGCATACACTTGGTATTCCATTTGGCATAGTGAGCACGTATGCCCCCTTCTTCTATCCGCTAGTGAATATACCTAAACCGGTATTTTCGGAGTGAGCCGAAATAAGGTTGACTGTATTCAGAATATTGATAAAGTGAAGATAGATAGAATACTAAAACCTATGACCTAGGCGAAGTCTCGAACGGAACCTAACGGCATGTGACACGGCATGTGACACGGCAGTGACACACACGGGCAGCGGTACCCGAGTCAGTACGGACTAGGGGTCTAGCCAGGGACCGACACCGAGACTCTCGGGAGGGCTGCCTGGGCTAAACCTAACACACCACCTCCGGAATGAAGGAGGTGCACAGATGCAATGTTCAGCAGATAGCAAAAATGTCAGTGGCTCTTGGCCAGAACAGATATCCTACTGTGCTATTCTGATACAAAGCAAGGGTGAGCATGGCAAACTGCTCCTAGGAGTCTACATCCCAAAGTCAGATAAAGCGTAGCAGACTCAATACCAAGTGAAGATGTTGTAGTTGACAGAAAATAGAACCCAGAAACCAGAAACGTTGTCGAAGTCACCGGAGTTCCGAACACCACTATGTTGGTGTGCATCCAGAGTAAACAAGAAGTCAATCGACGGGGTCCCAATACAATCCAGCAGTAGCCTCGTGGAAGTCCATGCCGTAGTAGGATGCGAAGAAACCAGCACCGTAGTAGTGCTCCACGTCCAGTGTAGAGCCATGCCGTAGTAGTGGGCAACGTCGAATCCCAAATCTGCCTGAGCAAAGTCTCGAAACAGGTCAGGGGGACTCGGGTAAATGGCGGTTTGGGATACAACTAGCATGAAAAATAATTCAAATGGGTCCCAAATGATTTTTCTAAGGTGGCATTTGACCGGTGTAGCTGATTCTAATGGTCAATGTGTCACTTTTGCAAAAAGTACTTGTGATAGTACTTGGGCGCCGGGCAGTAGCCACTAGGAGCACAAGGCAGATGCGATGGCAGAAACGACTACTGTAGAGTACTCAGTATAAGAGTACAGTAGAATCGAGGTGGATGTGAGGTAGTGCTTTAGTAGTACCATGTACAAGTATAGTAATGATGCCATCGGAGGTTTCAGGGTTGAGACACGCATCCGTTATGCAAACATGAAGTGCGGATATGAAATAGAAAGACTCGTAATTGATAAGACCGAAAAAGTGTAAGATAAATGTATCCTGCCAATATGCCAAATGTTATGTCTACGCCCGTCGGCCTCCCCATGGGGAAGCCCGGTGCTGATGATCCCTGAACCCGGTAGCCCAGGGGAGATGCGTCTAGTCATCGACTACCGGCAGATCAATGAGATCACAGTGAAGAACAACTACCCATTGCCCGATGTACAGAGTCTTCTCGATGATCTGCAGGGCGCGAAGGTGTTTTCTACAGCGGATGCGCTGTCGGGCTTCTGGCAAGTCCTCATGCAGCCTGAGGACGTAGAAAATACTGCCATGGCCACGCAAACACGAGGCACACACACAACCACTTAAAGAGTGCAGCAACGAATGCAAACTAACTCCAGAAAGGCCCAACGATTACGGCAGCGCTATTTATACACAATGCAATATTATGGGTTCTCATGTCGCACGCATTCGTCAGTTTTAAACTATATATGTTCTTGATCAACAATCTGTCTACGTGAGGTCAACCAATGTGCCTGTGGGCATGGGCAGAATCCACGACACTGCCGTAACTTTGCAAGTCAACAAGCCTACTTGTCCACTACTTCGTTTTCACCATGCAGCAGCAACAGTAGTCTTTCTCTACTGAAAAGTCTAGGACACCAGCAAGCACCTCATGCTGCCACAGCTCCTCCTCGTCCCCGTCCCAAGGGTATCGCACTTTATACAGCAGCCGGGGCTGCCCATCTGCAGGGACGGTGACCCGATGCACTTCTGGGAGCCCGTGGTTGCTGCCGGGAGGGAAGAATTTTTTCTCAGAGACAAAAAAACCGATACCCCTCCCCGGCGGCGCGGTGACGATCGGAACGTCCCTCGTGAGCCAAGGACCTTCGTATTCCTCGACTTCGCCGCCCACCTCATTGACCCACTTGGCGGACAACACTTCCGCACCATACCATGTCCGCCCATAAGATGACGGATATGGATACAGCCGTCGCGCGCTACGTAAGACCCTACATATGGCCAGCCGTCGCTGGTCGCCTGGTCAGCAGCCTGTCCGGCGGCAGCCTTCCACAAAGCCTGTCCCGCCCATGCGACTCGCTGTTCACCCCTTGGCCGCTGATTCGCAACCGCAGATGAACAGTGATAGGCTGCTGCCGGACGGGCTGCTGATCAGGCACCCGCGGAGTCGCGGCTGCGTTCACTAGATGAAGGGCGGGCGGGCGGGATCCCGTACGGGAAGGGAGGGGAAGGAAAAGTGCACGGTCTTACCGGGTTTTCCTCGACACCTCCTCCAGCGATCGGGGGGAGGCCGCCTCCCTGCGCGGTTTCAGCTTCCGAGGCCTGCGCACCAGTTCACGAAAGCATGTTTGAATCCACTGCGGAATCCATGGGATATTCCCGCAGCATTGGAATCCTACCGCGTGCATGCCGGAAAACAGGGGAGTCCGCATACCTGAATACGCACAGCCGGTGACTTTTCCTCAGCACGTGATTCCGCACCAGGGCGCAGTCACAGGCTGTGTGTATCCACATACAGTAATCGCCCATATTTAAGAAAACAGGGATTTTGGGCCAGCCAGCCGTACTCATCGAGTTGGTACCCCCCCACCCGGCTTGTCGACGTCATAAGAGAACTCGAAGAATAGTAAACCATTTTCTTTCAATTAGCCTTGACTATTTTTCTTAAATTTTCATTGATAAACGCTTTAAACGGCCATAATTTAGAAGGAAAAATCGCACGCGGCGTAGGTACAAGTTGCTTATTTCAGGAATTTTCTTAGCCGAAAAGAGCCTGACCCGTACTCATCGAGTTAGGTACCCAAACATTTATTTGCTTTCTTAACGTCAGGTTTTCTTAAAAGTGGTGATTCTGTGTGTGACCATCTATACGCAGAAAATTTCAGGAGCAGTCCGCTCTTTCTTAAAGGGGAAACCTGTTTACTCTGTCAGGGTCTGTCGAACAGCGGTTAAGTAATTAAGCAACGAACCTATCCAACATGCACATCCACAAGCGACAAACATGGGACACGTAACATTTGGAGCGAGTGCGGCCTGGCCTGCCTCCCTGCCATCCGTGGCCGTCCTTGCCCGTTTACGTGCACCTTGTTCAGCAGCGCTCGTTGCTCCTGTCCGGGTCCCTACAAATTATTGGCCTGTCCGCACGCGTGGAAAACCGTCCGTCCGACGCGTGGATAGCGTACGGACACCGTATGGACGCTTTTTTTGCTAAATCCACACGCGTGAAATTGTCTAATTTGTAAAAGTGATGTTCATACGGTGTCCGTACGATAAATCCACACGCCGTCCATACGCGCGCTTCCGTGTGGATGTACCAGCGCATATCTGATAACTTATACATCTTTCTTCTTTCTTTTATTTTTCTTTATTCTTTTCTTTTATCTTTCTTCTTTTCTTTTTATCTTATTTACTGTTTTTGGTGCTTCACATAGGCTTCTAGCCTTACATTCCACTGTTTACTTTCATGACAAACACTGGTTATGCCAGTTTCGCGACGGAATCGAATGCGGGTTAAGCAGTCCATCAGGGTATGGCGATCGGGGTTTCACAGCCTGGCAAGTGGGGCAGGACGCCACCCAAGCCCCAACATCATCCGAGGCGTTCTTCCACCAGAATCGACGAAGAACCCTTTCAAGTGTCTTGTCGCGCCCTGTGTGACCCGCTGCCAGGGAGTCGTGGGCCTCGCGGAACACAATCTCCCGGAGGGGTGAGTCCTCACCCAGGACCAGCTGGTAGTGCCCCGCAGCTACCCGCCACAGCACTTCGCCAACAATGCAGAAGTGCTTCGTGCTGTGATGGGGAGCTGACTGTACTTGCTCCCGCAGAGTACGAAGGGGCCCGTCTCGGCTGTACTCGTCCCGCAGGGCCTCAAGGAAATCTCCTCCAGAAACTGTGCCCTGCGCGTCCCGCATCTTTGACGCCTTGCCTGCATCAACAATTGGCGGGGGCACTCGCTGGTGTCGAATCCTCTGCGGTCTTGACCTCGAGGGTGGAGCATACACCACCAGCATCGGCCATGGGAGGTCCTGCAGCACTCCATCTGTTCCCTTAAACAGTTGGGTGGGATTCCCCTGAGAGTCATGTGTGGGGATGACCTCCTCAATACGCATCCCCGCGCGTCTGAAAAGCTTCCTCCACTGCAGCATGCGCGACTGTAGGTCCGGCAGCAGGAACACTGCAGAGGTGTTCTCGGGGTCTTGCCGCCACTCATGCACGTAGGTGCGGAGTACAGCCTCGATGGTGAGATGGTCGCTGTCATGTGGGGGGCTGCACCACACGTGGAGTCCTCTCCACTGCTCCTTTAGGCAGTTTTCCCAGTATGTATTTGTCCACCAGCTGACCGCGGCCTTTTGGTCCGCGACAGGCATCCACGTCGAACTTCCCGTATTTCGACTGTAGCCGTTCGAACAATGCCTGGTGCAACCGCCCCGTCGATTCCCTCCGCGATTGAGACGCGCTCTTCGCAGGGGGCTTCCTCGTCCTGGGGGCGTCAGTCAGACCCACCGTCGGAGGTGTCGCCGGCTTTGCTGCCTCTTGCTGGGGCGGCGATTTGGTGTTCGACCGCGAGCGAGAGGTCACCGTGCCGCTGGGGCGCTCCATAGGGACCTTGGCTGACACCTGCGGCGGAGTTTGTGCAGGCGCTACGGGTGCTTGGCACCCCGACGTCCCTCCCGCAGGAGGTAACCCAGTTTTTGACCGGGTGCGTGAGGCCACCACGCCACAAGGTTGCTCTGAGGCCTTCGCTGGCATTTCCAATGCCGCCTTTCCTGGTAGCTTGGACCGTCCCATTCAGGGCTCGTCATGAATACACTCGTAATCATGATTACTTTCATGATTAGACGTTTTTTGGTACTAATCAAGTCTTGATTATACCCGACAGGGTACTAATCAAGTCTTGATTAGACCCGACAGGGTACTAATCAAGTCTTGATTAGCCACGGCAGGGTACTAATCAAGTCGTGATTTTTTAATCACGACAACAGTGGTGATATGATATATGTGGCCTCTGACTACAGTCGAGAGACAGTCTGCCGCGACGGCCGGGTGGCCATCGTCGGGTGGCCGTCGGTCGGGTGGCCGTCGGTCGGGTGACTAATATCACTTTGTCTATTTTGTGGCTTCGTTGCACATGAGAACACGTTCGTTCAGGCATCAGGCTCCACAATCGCCCGTGCGTTTTCTCAGATTTCTAGGACAGTTCGTCACGCATACCGTACTTCGTTAAGCACGCACACACCGCAGAATGGGTCGGAGCAAGAAAAAACCCGTTACTAACAGGCAACATACGCTAGACATGAAGCAGTATCCGGCTTTGAAAAAGCCGCTTGAGCACATAGAGAAACAGATTCAGATCCCGGGGTCCTTTTGGACGCTTGCTTCCGGGCGCATATCAGAGAGCGAGAAGGAAACTATTTTTTTGTGTACCATACGCGAGTTCTCGCTTTCGCAAAAAGTGTCAGGCGAGGCAGCTCCTTCGCAGGCTTTTCAATTGCAGGAGCGATGGGTCCGACTGGGACCGGCAGCCTTGAGGGAGGCGATGCTAGTGGCGAAATATTTTGGATTGAATATCCACTGCCATTTCTACAGTATTTCTATGCCACATTCCCTCTTTCTACTGAAGAGCAAGCACCACGTGCGGAATCCGCTTTGGTACCCCTCACGCCGCAGGATGAGAAACGTCCCCCTCGCCATCCCGACTTTCCGAACCTGGTATTTCCGTTTGCTGAAGTGTACACGTATCATTCAGGTACTTCTGACGATCTGGTTGAGATGGGACCTAAGTCTGGACAATTTGCGACTCAGTTTGTGTGCACGATTAAGAACAGTGATGGCACCGCCTGCGGCACGATACGCAACCTATTTCACGAGCTTGGGAAGTCAGTAAGCACGAGCAACCTGATCACGCACATTAGGCACTATGCACATGCTATACACATGCCTCCAAACAATGAGCTAAAATTTGCCCCACTCAGATGAGCAAAGAATGACTAAATGAACCAACAACCGAAAATATCCGAAAATCGTGATTAAACTAATCAAGTCTTGATTATACCCGACAGGGTACTAATCAAGTCTTGATTACACCCGACAAGGTACTAATCAAGTCTTGACTAGCCACGGCAGGGTACTATTCAAGTCTTGATTAATCACAGGACCCCACTAATCAAGTGTAATCATAGTATTCATGACGAGCCCTGGTCCCATTGCGCGAAGGGACTTGAAGGCCCCCCGAAGAGCCCTTGTACTCTTCTTCAGGGAAGCACGCTGAAACGCCAGCGTCGCCCCTCTCGTGGGGGGCGCTGTGACCTCCGTCAGGTGGTCCGCGCCGGGGTGCTCAGTTTGCACCCCTTCAACATCTGATGTGACCTCCGTCGGGAGATCCGCGCCAGGGTGCTGCACCTGCACCCCTCCAGCGTCTGATGTGACCTCCGTCGGGAGATCCGCGCCAGGGTGCTGCATCTGCACCCCTCCAGCGTCTGATGTGACCTCCGTCGGGAGATCCGCGCCAGGGTGCTGCATCTGCACCCCTCCAGCGTCTGATGTGACCTCCGTGGGGAGATCCGCGCCAGGGTGCTGCATCTGCACCCCTCCAGCGTCTGATGTGACCTCCGTGGGGAGATCCGCGCCAGGGTGCTGCGTCTGCACCCCCCCAGCACCCGCTGCAACCTCTATTGGGAGGTCCTCGCAATGGTGCGGGGCTCGAAGCTCCTTGGCACCAAGTTGGGACTCCATAGCCAACTCCGCCAGCTGCAGAGTGTCCACCGCGTCCAACCAGCTGTTCACCTCAGCAAGCTGGGTCAGGGTGCCCAAGGCTGGGCCCTCCTCAAAGAGGTCGGAGGTGTCCAACACAGAGAGGGGGTCTTTCGGGAGGTCCGACTTAGCGTCGAGAATGCCGGCCTCCTTCAAGCCCTCCCGAGGTGTCTTCGCTGAGTAGTCGGGTCGCCGTGACAAGGCGTCTGGAACCAGTAGCAGGGCCCCTTTCACGTACTCCATGCGGGGGACCCCCACCTCCACGAGATCCATGTACCATCGTGCCTGCCGCCGACTCAGCTCCCTCCCCGGCTCCATCAGCCATTCCAGTGGCCGGTGGTCGCCTTGCAGCTTGAAGGCGGTGAAGATCAGGTAGTGCCGCCAGGTCACCGTGGTGCAGTGGTGAAGTCCGCAGAGCTCCCTCTCGTCCGTGTGGTAGTTCTGCTCAGCCGCGGAGAACTGCCGGCTCTCGTAGGCTATCACCTTAAGTCCTTCACCACAGTCCTGCATCAGGACTCCACCCAGCGCCACCCCGCTCGCGTCGGTCTGCACCACGAAGGGGGCTGATCCGTCCGCTGCGGCCTTCACGTTCGGCAGGGCCAGAACGGGGGCGTCCACCAGTGCTGCTTTCAGCTCTTCGAAGGCCCACTGCTGCTCAGGGCCCCATCTCCACTCCACCTCGTTCTTGGTGAGCATGGTGAGGGGCTGCGCGATGTCGGAGAAACAGTGAATGAACCGACGATAATAACCGGCTAGGCCCAGGAACTGCCGGACGTGAGTGACATTCTCCAGCGCCGGCCAGTCGCGCACTGCCGCCACCTTGTCGTACTGCGGCTTGCAGCCCTCGCTGGACAGGGTGTGCCCAAGAAACCTCAAAGACTCCTTCAGCATCTGCGCCTTAGAGGCCTTGAGGTATACTCCTTTCTCGCGACAGGTCTGAAGGAAGGTACGGACGTTGTCGTAGTGTTCTTGGACTCCACCCTTCGAGAACACCACCACATCGTCGATGAAGATTCGGACGAAAGGTAAGTGTCCTAAGGCTCTCTGCATCCTCCGCTGGTACTGTGACGGGGAATTCTGCAATCCCTGTGGCATCACCAGCCACTCGTAGGAGCCCATCTGGGTGGTGAATGCTGTCTTCTCCACGTCTTCCTCAGCCATGGGGACTTGCCAGAATCCATCCACGGCGTCGAAGGAGGAGAAGTGGGTGGCACCCTGCATCTCGTCGAACATCAACTGAATGTCCGGCAGCGGGTACCGATCTCTCACTGTTTGAGAGTTCAGCTGGCGGTAGTCCACCACCAGGCGCAGCGTGTTAGGCTGGCCCGGTTTGGGTACCATGAGACATGGTGCCGCGTAAGGACTGGATGAGGGTCTGATGTAGCCCTTTTCCACCAGCTGCTCGATGCGTTCCCGCAGTTGCCGAAGCTCTTCCACAGACATGCGGTAGGGACGGCGAAATGGAGGTCCTCCCTCCTTGTCTGGCTTAAGGGTGACTCTGGCCTCATCCTCCATCGACCGCCGCAGTTTGGACATCATGGGGAGGGCGTCACGCAGCTCCTCGGAGAACTCCTCGAAGAGTGCCCGGAACTTCTCCTTCCAGCGGGGTGCCACCTTGGCGTCCCTCGTGTCCTGTGGGATGTCTTTGGCGGTGCCCCCGGTATCCGGGGGTTCCAGCTTCACCTGGGTGCTGGCCACAGGCTTCGCATCAGCTGCAGTGTCCACCGAGAGGCATACTGCTTCGGCCTCGACCGCGAGGAGTTCCGCGTCGGGATGATCTCCGGCTGCAGTAGCAGCGAAGGCCGAATCGTGCTCGCTGCCGTCCCTGCGCGCCATCATAAGCCACGCCGGCTGAGCGGAGGCGTCGCCCGCGAGCCTCTGAGTCTCTGCGTACAGGAGGTGTTTACGCAGCTGCACAGCCGTCAGGAAGACCTCATCGATGAGTCCAGCACAGTTGTCTCCGCGTCCACCAGCACTTTTACCCGGGTTGCAGCCGGCGATGGTCACGAGCTCTTTACCCCCCCCCTTCGTTCTGCGCGCGAAGGACACGGAGCCGTGACCGGCGTAATCCAGCATGATGGGAGAAAGGCTACGCAACCATTTCCCCCCCAGCACCACGTCCACTCGGATCCCGAGTGGCAACACCCGCATGGCCATGGCCGACTCATTATAGGTGGAGCCCGCTGCGGTGGGGGCCGTGAACTTCGAGTAGGCCACAGCCCCTGTGGTCTTCACCGACCCGTCCGCTAGTGTGACCTTCATTTGCGGGCCCTGCCGTACGCGTAGGCCACAACGTCGTACGCAGTCTTCAGACACGAAGTTGTCCGAGGCACCGGAGTCCACGAGTACCTTGACAAGCTTGCCACGCAGATACGCGTAGAAGACTAACAGCAGCGCTCCTTCCTCATCATGAGCCGCAGCGAGCTGAGATGCCCACAGCACACCCCCGTCACGCAGGATGCGCTTGCAACGGCCGACACCCATGCTCGTGTCGTTGTCACCCCCACACGCTTCATCACCATCATCGTCGTCATCATCATCCTCCGTCAGTGGGTGACTGCGCATGCTTTCTTCCTCAGTGTCTTCCTGCAGGGGGTGAGTATTCAGTGCGTGAATCTCCTCTGGGGCCCCAGCTTTGGCCAGCTGTTGGGTCATGCTGTCCTCGACCCCACCAGCGTCCGGCGCTGGCGGGTCTGCACTCCGCTGCTGGCCCCTGTCTGCAGCCATTTGCTGGGTCAAATTGTCCTCCAGGTGCTCCGGAGACTCGCTCACTGGTCCACCCTCCAGTACTTCGTCAGGAGTCACGGCATCGGGCGGTGTAACCTCAATTGGCTGCTGCTCCGGCTGCTCGCCAAAGAGATCCGCTCTCACCTCTGCAGGAGTCACCGCCGACTGCCTCTCACGGTACTGGTGCACCCTGTACAAGCTGCACCATGCATCCGGCATCCCGGGGATGTCCCCCCCTGTGCCAGGGATGGTCCCCGTGGCCGAAACAGAAGCCGCGGGCACTCCCACGGAGTTTCCACCAACATCCCCCGTAGCCCAAGGGTAGGGGGCGAGTCCATGACGGCCAGCGATTCCTCCGCCGGCATCCCACGCTGTCGGCCGCGCCAGCGCAGAAGGCCCTCCGCTTCCCACGCGCGGTGCCCTATCGGGGCATCCTGCTGCAGGGCGTCAGCCTGCTCCGCCGAAGTCATCTCGTCCCACGCAAGGGATAGATCGTGGGCCCGTGTCTCCGCCAGGTCCAGTGCCCGAACCTGCTGGGAGTCGTTGCACATCCCACGTGACCTCGAAGGGCCCTGCAACAGTGCCGACACGTGCTCGACCATGCGCTGTTAGGTGAAGGACCAGTATGACTGTAGTGCAGCCGTGCCCAGTAGACATCTTGCATGTGAAGTGTGCAGGAAGTCTGATGGAGAGGCAGAGATGTTGTTGTGCGACACGTGCAACAAGGGGTACCATTTGTGGTGTCTTACCCCAGCACTGGATGAAGTACCAGAAGGCGAGTGGCTATGTCCTAGGTGCTCAGGCACGAGGATGCAAGCTGCTAACGCTGAGGTGCAGACCCAGGAAACCAAGAGCTCTTGTGTCCTGGAGGACAGATTGGGGATGAAGGAGCAGCAATTGAACGAGAAGCTGTCCTCAGACATGCGCCTGCTGCCAGCAGACGTGGGTCCCCGTCGTGTGGTGAAGGGAGATAAGTTTCAGCCATGGCATGCTATCTCGTCAAGGGAGATGATGTTGGAAGAGAAGGACTTGTTCCTCCACATGCCAGATCAGGTTGATTGGGGCAGACAGGACAAGCTCTCAGAGGCTGTGAAGATCTTCATGCCTGGGCACTGGAATGAGGGACATCGCACCGTGCTGAGCAAGAAGTATCGAGAACAGAAAGCAATGGCAAGGCAACTGAGGGATGCACCTCTGGTGCCTGCTTTGGCTGAAGAAGAGGTTGAAAAACGAGGAGAATTGAGACATATGACCAGGGCCCAGGTGCGCGAAGCTAGCGCACTGCAGTGGGGGCTTGAGCTGGTTATCACAGTGCCTTCCGAGGTGAGGCGCTTGGCGACAGAGGTGGACTGGAAGTCCGTCGATGGCGTGTGGGACCCATGGGCAGGGACTGGGGTCATCAGTGAAGTGATGGTGGAGCAATGGCCACAGTTGAGATTTATGAACAATGACTGGAACCCTCAGCTGGGTTGGTCTGAGGCGCGTGATGCACTTCAGCCAGGTAACTATCGCATGTGGAAGGAGAAGTATGGCGTCTGTGATGCCGTGGTGACCTCTCCCTGGTTTGCAGCACTGGATATCGCATTTCCATTGGCAGTTATGGCCAGCCGTGTGGTGGCATGCGTGCATGTTCCCTCTTACTATTTGACAGATATGACCGAGAGCAGAGCCGCGTACTTCAGACGGTTGAGTCATCAGTCTGGACGACTGCATGTGATTGGGTATCTGGAACATGGACCCATTGGCCGCAGGTGTATGTGGGTCTTGGTGTTCAAGAACCCGCTGGTCAGAGCCAGGATGTTACAGGGTGGAGAAGGTGAAGGCATTGGTATGTTCACTTTCAGTTTGGGCAAGTTCATGGCAGATGGTGATACGACCCAGTATGCTGAACAAGCCCATATTTGAGTCTGTGCTACTGCGGGCAGCAGCTACAGATGGGGGATGTTGGAAATTTGGGCTTGCATATAAGAGTTTAGCATTCGATCTCAGAATATCAGAATTTCAAAAAATTTGTAGCTCTACGATCTTGTGCTGTGTTAAGATTGCTTGGATAATTACCGACACAAGTGAATGTTAAAGACGAGTTTATGTTTACCCGCGAGTGTTGAGATTGCTCGGGTCCGGCAGTATTCGTCCCATCATGTGCACGCGTTTGCGACAGCTGTAACAAACGCCGACTTCCCATGGTACCGCGCCGGGTTTGTCCAGCTGGTGACAGACGTGACAGATATGACAAGTATGACAGACCTCGCGTAAGATGACTGCTCGAGAGGTGTAGACCTGCCAGAGAAGATATGGTCATTATCGGGTGACTATGAAGTAATAAGATGATGTGACAGCTACTACTTTGCCACTGACGTGTCAGTCAGAATGTGGTGAACGGTAACATTGTTAAAGTTGGCATGGAATAATGACTTTCCATTGGCTAGATGAAGATTTCAGGGCGGAAGCCTGTTACAGTTTTTGGAGATGTGACAGAGAATCGAGATATAAGTAAGCTCTGACCGTAGGTCAGGACTAGTGGACTCATTATTGTTTTGCTCTCTTAAGTGCTAGGTGGCTGTTCGCGTGCCAGTGCTAGACCGCTAAAACAGTTCTGCTCACAGTTTTGTACAATAATTCGTACTTTTGGTTATCATACTGATCATTTGATGAATATATTTTACTGCTGTTTTTAATGTTGGAAATTTGGGCTTGCATATAAGAGTTTAGCATTCGATCTCAGAATATCAGAATTTCAAAAAATTTGTAGCTCTACGATCTTGTGCTGTGTTAAGATTGCTTGGATAATTACCGACACAAGTGAATGTTAAAGACGAGTTTATGTTTACCCGCGAGTGTTGAGATTGCTCGGGTCCGGCAGTATTCGTCCCATCATGTGCACGCGTTTGCGACAGCGGTATGCCACTTTCTGCCAGAGATCTTGTTGCGCACTGTGAGCGAGCACACTCCATCTGATCAAAGTGAAATCGGACCGGTAGCTCTAGCGGGAGCGAAGGCCCCTTTGACAGAGACTGAGTGGGGTTGGGAGTCGGACACTAGTTGTTGGAGTGGTTAGATACAGGTACAACCTGCGCAAGGACGACTTACCCAGCGCTTGTCGTGTGTGTTCCTTGTGACGTGTGGATGGCAGTCATAGCCACAACACTGTGCATCGGTATGATTTGTACAAACGCCAGGCAACAGGTGAGAACCTAGATAATCGATCCACGGGAGCAGTTGCTTAAGCCTTGGTCAACCAGGCAGCAGGAGGAGACCCTGTCCAAAAAGCAGCAGGTGGAGACCCTGTTTAAAAAACTCCATGCATTCCGAGGAGGAGGTAGGGGTTTAAAACCTTTCCTCCGGGCTTGATGTCCCGAGTACCATCAGGGGGTTGCGCTCAACCGTCATAAACAACAGGTGGAGACCCTGTTAAAAAAGCTCCGTGCATTCCGGGGAGGCGGTAGGGGTTTAAAACCTTTCCTCCGGGCTTGATGTCCCGAGTACCATCAGGGGGTTGCGCTCAACTGTCATCGTACTGTGTATCCATGTACATCGTGTGTCTGGAGGTGTATATGTGCATCCAGGCACCAGGAGGAGGGTCCTGGGAATCGTCGAGGTTGGCAGTCCTTATTACTGTTAGTGTAACCACTCCAGGCGGCCAACGTGGCCAGCGAGGACGTGGCCTTCCCTAGGGGGGGGAGAGTCGTGCTAGGAGCACAAGGCAGATGCGATGGCAGAAATGACTACTGTAGAGTACTCAGTATAAGAGTACAGTAGAACCGAACTGGATGTGAGGTAGTGCTTTAGTACTCTGTACAGGTATAGTAATGATGCCATCGGAGGTTTCAGGGTTGAGACACACATCCATTATATAAATATGAAGTGCGGATATGAAATAGAAAGACTCATAATTGATAAGACCGAAAAAGTGTAAGATAATTGTATCCTGCCAATATGCCAAATATTATGTCTACTGCGTGAAGTGTTGAAACATAAGTGAGTAGCATAGTCCGAGCATATGAATAATAAGTGCATATTGTTTAAGTATTGAAACATGAGCTTCATATGCATGCGTGAAAGAAAGTCAGGGAGTGACTCCCACAGTTGCAGCAGCAGAAGATCGTCGCCCGTCTGGAATCGTTTTCTGTGATGGACCATTATGATGGTGACCACGATGATGATGACGGCCGCCCTGTCACGGGATGAACAGTGAGGACCCCTGCAGCGAACGATAGTGCTCCTGAGCACGAGTTCGAGAGCCCACCTGAGAGCTCTGTTCAAGCTGTAACTAGACATGCTGCTAAAATGGTTGAGCAGGCTTCGCTTCTGAAAATAAAGGGGCCTGCAGTGGAAAGTGACGCTGTCCATGTAGCTAAGAACCAACTAATTCTAGGGACGCATGCGTTTTTAAAGTCCAATGAGTGGGAAGTCGCGTAGAGCATTCCGCTGAAATGATGTTTCCGACCTAGGATACGGTACACGGATGGAATATGGCCGAAAGTTGTCGCCGCGTTATCAACTCTAAAGGTGGATTCTGAAGTAGACCTCGTTGTAGAGATCTAGACTCAAATGACTTTTTACGAGACGTTGCGTACATCAATTTATGATTTCTAAAAATGAAAATGTGACATAAAAAAATGGAGATCCCTATAAATTTAAGCAACATTAAAATATGTAAAATGTGCCGGCATTGTTGCACAGTTACAGTCGAACAGTCCTCGTCATTACCAGCTCAATTCGGGGGTTGTTTTCGCATTATTATTCACAACGGTTTATTTCAGTTTGAGCGTAGTCAAATGCCGAATATCGCAATATGAGCGTAGGCAAATGATTTAATAGCAGATTGAGCGTAGGCAGATGATTTTACAGGATTTATTCACAAATATCCCAATCCTTTTACCAGGTAATGCATATGTGTGGATGAGTAGGTGCACCGTGGTTTGCACTGATTCTGAATGCAGGTTCAAGTCTGCATTTGAGTACAGCGCGGAGTTTAACCGACAACAATGACGATGAATTCCCGCCAAAAGTGCCAGCATCTTCCCACAGAAGACCAAAGGGCGAGCACAGCAATTAAACCCCACCCCCAAACTTTAAGTTTCATGCACAGCACAACATTTTGCCTATGGTATCGAGAATGCTGTCATAAGAATAATATTAATAAATCACATCAAAGTCATCTTTAATTATATGCAATTGGCGCTTAATCACAGGTCATATTTACATCTATATACAAAAGCGTACCAGGTATCTGTACAGGCGGCACACCTTCTATGCTTGCATGCATGATACTACTTTCTTGTGTTCGCATCCCCCTTTCTTACAACCTTTGGTACAAAAGATTTGAATTGCTACAATAGGTTGATATGACGGGACGGACACCTGAACCTTAGCTGCCAGTGACCCCTGGGCTGCTGAACTGCAATTGCACGATGTTCTCGTATGAACCCAGCGAACGGAAGAGTCCACAACCAGCACTCTCTTGCCGGCAGTTCTCTACGGCTTCATCGGGCAACATAGGCTCCCTGCAGACAATAGCTCGTTTGGCCTAAATGTCACGCAGATTGAGCAGAAGGCGGTTTCGCAAGTCAGAACGCACAGTTTTGACCTACGCAAAGAACACTCTTAAAAAATTCGGGCTGAACTCGTAGAGGACGGATTCGAGGAAAAGCAAAGACAGTGGAGTTCACACCTCATTATTCCTCCTCTCCGCTTTGCAAGGTGTTCCTGGGATGCGACTCGCTGTAAGGAGGCGGAGCGGTTCATCTTTCCCGTGCATGCCCGCAACTGCGGAAATCAAAAGGAATTCTTAGGTCATAGGCTCCGATGGGAGCCAGTATTGTCAAGCAGAGATGCCTGGAAAGGACGACGAGCTGGACCCAAGATAATCCATCGCCATCGAGCGTCAACGCAGCGACCAACAGCCTCCTTGATTAGACTTGAAATTATCGTACGTCACATACTATCAACAAAAAATCATCAGGTTTCACTTGAGTGAATTTAATTTTGAGTAAAGGAGGCAAAGCACCTGCAACTTGAGGGCATCAACTTCTTCCTTCAGCTGGCAGTTTTCGTACATAGCCTCACGCGCGCGTTGTTCCATCGAGCTCAGGCGGTCCAAGAGGTTGTGATTCTCAGCCTGAAGCTGGCTAATCTGCGTCGAGCGAAAGGTGCGAGAAATCAAAATTTCGCCGAGCTAGACTAGGATAATGAAGACCATGCACTGGAGTTATTCCGAGATTCTGCGAAACGCTTAGTTTTTCACCCTCGAGTAGTACGATGCGCTTGAAATTAGAAGGTGCTGCAACCTTCTCTAATACTCGGAAGTCAGCAGGAGTCGGAGAAATTTCCCTTCAGCAACAAGAAATGTAGGATAGAAATAGAAAGTTGAGTGGAGTTAACCAACCTGTGAGTCTAGGCATTGAACGTGCTCCAACTTACGACGACGTGAACGCCTTGCTGACTCACGGTTAGATATCATCCTACGGAAGGGAAGAAAAATTCTCTCAGATTGCTGAAAAACCGGGAGAGCTCAGTGAACGCTGCGTTCTTGTCAAAGAGTCCAATGGAGGCCCTGATTGCTTCAGAGACGCGTACGGTTCCTCCAGTTCCGACCCACCCTTCCGACTTAAGACAGATCGGGTGTCCAAAATTACGGGTCCAGTGCCGACGCCCTGCTCACAGAAACAGATCTCCGAAGGAACCAGTGCATCGGACTCAGCACCACCAACTGCTGTGTCCCCTGAGACAATACTGACACTCAAAACAACTGGGTCGCAAATTGCAGAGGGCTGAGTCAAAATCTGCGGAGCACTCCGAAAATGATCAAGCGCTCTAGCCTGGGCTTGGCATAAAGAAACGAGCTGGACGCGTTTCAGGTGGTCCACGTTCTCCAATCTTTCGTCGCACGATAACAAAAGAGCAAGAAGCTCCCCATCGGACAAAATATTCTCGAGAGCCATCGTGGAAAAAGAAAGCGAACGCGAACAAAAGAAATGCCGATACCACTCTGCCGTAAATTACCCGTAACTGCCGGACCGTCCAAGCTAAAGCGAAATTCAGATTCCGTAGGCCGCGACAAAGATGGCTGAGCTCAAAATAAAGATAGAGCGAATACGAAATAAAATATACGCTAAAAATCACAATACGCAAGCGTAAAGTGGGACCAAAACCTGTTGGAAACAGCACAGCAGCCACGGGGAGAACGCTCCCGGCGAGATAGAACGAACTCTAGAATCGATAACATACGGGAATAAATACTTTGACAGACACAAACAGAGTCACCGAAGATGAAATACCGGATATGACACGTGACAATACGAACATGTCACTGTGCCAATTCCAGCAATGATCAACATTCGCAGCGCGCACATCAGCATTCGCAGCGCGCACATTAGCATTCGCAGCGCGCACATCAGCGATTCATCAAAGTCGCAATAAATCGCAGTTTGCAGCTTTGATGCGTATACTGATCTCGTCATCGAAATATCATCATTTCAAATGGTCGCAAAATCACTTGTCGACGTGCGCATGATCATTTTGCTTGACAGGATATGTATACACCTGCTAGACGCATCATAACAGATGACGCGCGATGATGGAATATACATTTGCAGCATGCTACAATATCTGTGATGCTCGCACATAAAATATGACGCTTATTCACTGTCACATTTGCATACAAATGCAGTCATGTATGTGTGAACTATATGCTGTGTGAGTAGCTATACACACACACACACTCAGTATGACAGATAAGTGGATGCTGTGCAGCAAACATCATAGTGTGTACAATTATATGAGTGTGCAGTGATTATAATACTTGCAGCACCAAACACACACACACACTTGCAGTATATACTAATCATTCAGTATATACCAAGTGCATGCACCATTCATTACTATACTGTGCAGTGATATCATGCAGTTTGATTTCACTTTGTTATACAGTGACATGTGCATACATTTATGCATTCAGCTTGATCACGATAGCAGCTGTCATGCATAAACCAGCTTGACCACGATAGCAGCTGGTATATATGGTCTCATATAACAATGCATCAGACATTGCACATAGCATACCTGCTGTGCATGTAAACTATATTTGAACCCATATGGTGTAAGGTGCCTCTTCAGTGGTCTTAACACAATAATTAGCTCAGTATATCCTGACGCAGGATTTGGGATGGATATACTGTTCTATTGTGGATCACTGAAAGGAATGCTCACCGGAACCATGTGTAAAATATACCCAAGCAACTCATCACTGCAGATGAGATATGCAGGATTACAATTACTAACCGAGCTGATATACATCATGTTAGATACATTCTGTGAGTGGTATACAGATCATCCAATGTGATAGATCAACTTGGTATAGTGTAATGAATCAGCAATTACCTATATACAAGTGTGTGTAGTAGCACAAATCCCACACACACACACAGTGTACTCAATCAGAAAGTACCGTACATAAGTCATTGCATACACAAGTCACTGCAACTTATGTATTGTTGTAATACTGATATCATTAAGTATAATGACATTACACTGATTCACAAGTGTAATAATCAAGTCACTGACACTACTATGTAAGTTGACAACACACTGACTCGAAAGTGTAGTGGTCAAATATCATATCAACACATAATACATAGTACCATCCAGCTAACACATGTGCGAGCTGGATGTCATGTGATGGCGATAGATATGGGACAGAATCAACCAACATGCTGTAGGGCTGGATGGAGATATCTCCAGACCCGAAGGCATTATACAATGCTCAAAAAGCAGCTGGTCACTGCTGAGCATTGTCCATTCGTCCCACTCACTATTGCTGGAGCAACAACAACAACTAGATTGCATTATGACAATTGATACAGAACTGATCAGTCCAAAATGCATGTAACTCTTTCAGAGCAGTAACTATATTGACAATATTGACATCTGATAGAGGTTGTTGTGGACAACACACACACACACACATCTGTGTGTGTGTGTGACACTGCTTAGATTTATTTATCAAGCTTTGTCCAAATATACTTGGAAGCTGAAGATATCATTTGATACTCTTTCAGTAAGTAGATAATAGGTTCTGACAAGTTATCACTTAAGCGGTTATCACACTTAAAGTTGATACACCTAAAATATATCTTGGTCCACTTTCCATGGGTTTAAATCAGCAAAACCCATATGTGTGTGCAACCACACATACTGACCATCAGATATCTTCACTAAAAAGCCATGAAAAATGTCATGTGCAAAAGTGAGATAAGTTACGTGAGTTCTGTAAGTTGCACATTACACAACCACTGATATATATGTACTATAGTACATATATAATTGGCCAGAAAAGGTGAAAAATGGGTAAAAACCCGTTGAGATTTCAAAACTGAAATTCGGACTCCATTTTTTCACGAATTATCATTTTATACCTATTAAGGTATCTGAAAAACATAATGTGCACAGTCATATCTCGTGCAACACCCTAAATATCAGGTGTGAAATTGTGACATAAAAAAATGGAGATCCCTATAAGTTTAAGCAACATTAAAATATGTAAAATGTGCCGGCATTGTTGCACAGTTACAGTCGAACAGTCCTCGTCATTACCAGCTCAATTCGGGGGTTGTTTTCGCATTATTATTCACAACGGTTTATTTCAGTTTGAGCGTAGTCAAATGCCGAATATCGCAATATGAGCGTAGGCAAATGATTTAATAGCAGATTGAGCGTAGGCAGATGATTTTACAGGATTTATTCACAAATATCCCAATCCTTTTACCAGGTAATGCATATGTGTGGATGAGTAGGTGCACCGTGGTTTGCACTGATTCTGAATGCAGGTTCAAGTCTGCATTTGAGTACAGCGCGGAGTTTAACCGACAACAATGACGATGAATTCCCGCCAAAAGTGCCATCTTCCCACAGAAGACCAAAGGGCGAGCACAGCAATTAAACCCCACCCCCAAACTTTAAGTTTCATGCACAGCACAACATTTTGCCTATGGTATGGTATCGAGAATGCTGTCATAAGAATAATATTAATAAATCACATCAAAATCATCTTTAATTATATGCAATTGGCGCTTAATCACAGGTCATATTTACATCTATATACAAAAGCGTACCAGGTATCTGTACAGGCGGCACACCTTCTATGCTTGCATGCATGATACTACTTTCTTGTGTTCGCATCCCCCTTTCTTACAACCTTTGGTACAAAAGATTTGAATTGCTACAATAGGTTGATATGACGGGACGGACACCTGAACCTTAGCTGCCAGTGACCCCTGGGCTGCTGAACTGCAATTGCACGATGTTCTCGTATGAACCCAGCGAACGGAAGAGTCCACAACCAGCACTCTCTTGCCGGCAGTTCTCTACGGCTTCATCGGGCAACATAGGCTCCCTGCAGACAATAGCTCGTTTGGCCTAAATGTCACGCAGATTGAGCAGAAGGCGGTTTCGCAAGTCGGAACGCACAGTTTTGACCTACGCAAAGAACACTCTTAAAAAATTCGGGCTGAACTCGTAGAGGACGGATTCGAGGAAAAGCAAAGACAGTGGAGTTCACACCTCATTATTCCTCCTCTCCGCTTTGCAAGGTGTTCCTGGGATGCGACTCGCTGTAAGGAGGCGGAGCGGTTCATCTTTCCCGTGCATGCCCGCAACTGCGGAAATCAAAAGGAATTCTTAGGTCATAGGCTCCGATGGGAGCCAGTATTGTCAAGCAGAGATGCCTGGAAAGGACGACGAGCTGGACCCAAGATAATCCATCGCCATCGAGCGTCAACGCAGCGACCAACAGCCTCCTTGATTAGACTTGAAATTATCGTACGTCACATACTATCAACAAAAAATCATCAGGTTTCACTTGAGTGAATTTAATTTTGAGTAAAGGAGGCAAAGCACCTGCAACTTGAGGGCATCAACTTCTTCCTTCAGCTGGCAGTTTTCGTACATAGCCTCACGCGCGCGTTGTTCCATCGAGCTCAGGCGGTCCAAGAGGTTGTGATTCTCAGCCTGAAGCTGGCTAATCTGCGTCGAGCGAAAGGTGCGAGAAATCAAAATTTCGCCGAGCTAGACTAGGATAATGAAGACCATGCACTGGAGTTATTCCGAGATTCTGCGAAACGCTTAGTTTTTCACCCTCGAGTAGTACGATGCGCTTGAAATTAGAAGGTGCTGCAACCTTCTCTAATACTCGGAAGTCAGCAGGAGTCGGAGAAATTTCCCTTCAGCAACAAGAAATGTAGGATAGAAATAGAAAGTTGAGTGGAGTTAACCAACCTGTGAGTCTAGGCATTGAACGTGCTCCAACTTACGACGACGTGAACGCCTTGCTGACTCACGGTTAGATATCATCCTACGGAAGGGAAGAAAAATTCTCTCAGATTGCTGAAAAACCGGGAGAGCTCAGTGAACGCTGCGTTCTTGTCAAAGAGTCCAATGGAGGCCCTGATTGCTTCAGAGACGCGTACGGTTCCTCCAGTTCCGACCCACCCTTCCGACTTAAGACATGCGAGGAAAACGACAATTCGACGTGCACCTTCGAAGTCGCCGAATTTCATCTTTGGAAAGATGCTTGGGAGGGTTGGCTGGGTCGAAATCTTTAGGGATGTTGGGGTCGTCGTCATCGTCATCATCATCTAGGTCATCTGCGGGTTCTTTCAGCTCCACTGATTCTTGCTTCTTATCCGAAGCTTCTACAGGAGTAAGCGCGCGCCTGCTGAATCCTGTATGACCTCCTTTTGAAGTTTGTGCTTTCGGACGTGGTTGGCCAAATCCACTGAATGCGGGCTTCAACTCAGGCACTGGGGCTCCTACACTACTAGTGCTCACGGCGCTCCACATAGGCTTGCCGGGGTTGGTTTCACAGGCTGACACGTGATTTGGAATCACTGGCACGCCTGTTAGCACTTCCACTGACGGCTCGCCAGAAAGCGCGCTCACTGCGGACAAAGCAGCGGGGGTTAAAAAAGGTCCAACCCAGAACAAACTGTGAAACACGGATAGATATAGCTATCGATATGGCACACGGATGCGCATATGGGAAAATCTTACGTTGAGAATTTCTTATATTTGACAAATCCATTGACGGCCGTCCCTGGGATATATTGTATGGACCCGATTGTTGCACTTGGGGGTGTTCGTGGGAGTCTGGTGGAGGTCCTGCGCCTCCGTGTGCGTTGTATCCATGCTCTCCCAGAGAACTTAGCTGAAGCGAAGAGGGCATAGCTGAAGGGTTTTTTATCACCCACTCGCGCAGCATATCAAGTGAGGCAACGCGAGATAGGCCATTTCCACTCACAGCACCCTCATCACCGTCAGTAATTTGGCTGGCGTCAGTGAGATTCAGACCGTTCTTCAAAAGGAAATCACTGAACTCCGCTTCGGAAGGAGAGCGTCCTAATTTCCAAAGCCCTCCTGCTATATCATCAATAGATGTATTGCGATTCACGTCTGAACTCATTTATAGAAAACAGAAATTTCACGGAAAGGGAAAAATTTACTCAGGTTCAAAAAAGGCAAGATGAATGTTTCTTGGACAAAGTAACACAACGCTTGGGGGGGAAGCGTTAGACCGAATCGAAAAGATAAGGGCCAGCATGGCGTAAATCTAGATAGCAGGTTGATATCGTGGATTCTTACTATTGGTCAATAAAGCGAACGATCTGGTACACATAGCCTCATCGAGTCGATGGAAGCCGAATCGCCCTATATGGAGAAAAGGAATCTCAATCTTCCGAACCATGACGACAATCTTTTTCTGATCATGGGTGTTCCCACGGAGGAGCGTTTAATTGATAATAATAATTACAGAATTGTAGAATCAAGAATGGTGTAAACATTTCCCCCCATAAGTGATAAATAAGTATGATGCCGATGCCGTGCTATTAAAAATTCAAAACATCGAACAACATCCACCGGAAGGCTGAAGCCGCACAACCACAAAAGACCGTAGATTTCGGAATCGATAGTAGATCTATCACTATGATAAAACTCGACGACCTCAAGGTTCTCAACGCATTACAAATAGCGGTATCCAAAAAATCTGGATGTCGATGTCGGCATATATCATTCATATATTTAAAGGGAAATGATTTATTGTTATAATAAATAAATATTAATGTGTTCTTGTATCATCACTTCAAAGTAGAAAGTTCAAACTCGAAACTGTCCCAGGCTCGCAGCAAGCTGCAAGGGGTATAAACCCCTTGACTCGCAGTGCATTTCAATTCCGAATTCGATCTCGATGCGAGATTTTGATTGGTGGAAAGACGAATTTAGTAATGAGCTTAATATCTGATGAGCTCACTGATACAGTATAGAATTTTGAATGCCCCTCTTCTATTGACACGTTGCATGCATTTCGACGTTTTCACTTTTCAGTACACACTTGATGCTCTTCATGTATTTTATTCCATTTCCAGCGCTCCGATGCGCGGGACCGAGAGGATGATACGTCAGTTATACATCTCGGAGGTTATGCCACCTCGGATTTATATCGCCCTCCGCTCACGCGCTCAGCCCTCGCCTGGCGATGGCGGGCCTCGGGCGATAATCGAGGTGCCATACACATACAGTGACACACTACAGTACAGTACAGTGAAACATAACTAGAAGTCTAGAACCTACTCTCTTGAGTCTTGACTGAAGACGTTTGAAAGTCTTAGTCGTATAAACATAAAACAATAAAGTGAGCGCGCATCCGGCATCGGCAATTCGGCATTGGATAGCATCTTCGATCATTCTTGGCATGCATGGCATGGCATGGCATGGCATTCGGCATGATGGTTGGCATCCTACTCTTGTTCCCAGAGCTTATAGACTAAATTACAGGGTTTGTAACGTTATGGGGTCCATAAGCTCTGGCATGACTCGGCAGGCCTCCAAATCGTCGATGTCCTCCAAAGTGCACACCACTTTAGGGGGTTCATCGGGAGCGGGCTAAACAAACAGATGTGCTGGATTCAGTGACCCGTAGGTCATAACTATTCTGACTCCCGTTAGCTGTACCAGTACTCGTACAGTACTAGGTGACAGATCCCTAGGTCACAGACACCTTATATTCGTTTATCTTTATAATCAGTTTACACTTGTATGAAAGATATTCAGTGACCGCACCCGATATAATACGTTATATTATATCTCACAGGTTATGGGGTATTACCCCGCTTTTATCACTGCTGACTTTGCCATGACTGGCTAAGCTTTTCCGCTTGGCGGGGCGTTGGGGCCTCGCGAGATGTTGAATTGGCCACTTTAGGGCGCGCGGTTTGCGCTATGTTGCGGTGAGATTGCGAGTTGGGATTTTCGGCAACTTCTACGGGTGTCCGCGTTGGATTTTGTTTTAGACTGGACTTGATCACCCCTGTCAACAACTCCTTGGCCGCCGCGTATTCGACTCCGTTGATTTCGTTCGACCCCTTCTTCTCCTCACTCCGCAACTGCATTACGGTCGCCCGCCACCTTACAATTTGACACTCGCCTTTTCCCCAACCCCCCTCCTATAGGAATTTATTCTGATGACTTCATCCTCAGTTGGAACACCGGCCATGGGCGCTAGGATGCGCCTAGATTCAATTTTTGCTAGGAACGTGGGTGCTCGCTACAAGAGCACCCCGCAGTCAGCGAATGTCGCGCTCGCTGCTGCTGACAGGACACGCAGCAATGCCGTTTTGCAATCGTCTTGGGACATTGACGTTGTGAAGCGTGTTGCGAAGGACACCTTAGGTACTAAGGCGTCCTCATTTTCCGGAAGTGAACCACATCGACAACTTCTTTGGGATTCCTTGGTCACTGCCTTGGAAGCATCGTTTGTCAACAAGGACAGCGCCAACGAGGACATTTTTGACCTCGTGGACGTCACCAAGGAGGTTCACCCGATCTTCAACGACATTTTACTTCGTGCGTTGGTCTCTTTGACAACGCCACATTCTCCAGCTCGGAGGTGGGTTGACGCTTCGGCCCGAATTTCTCCGCGTGACGGCAAGCGTGCCTTACTGGAGATCACCAAGCGGCTTCTGCCACCTGGGCATCGGCCGCTCCGCCACCACGAGGAGCTTTTAAGCATTTCTTTTGGTTCGTCTAACGACCCTGAACCCTTGGTCGCGCAATTTGACGAATGCCTGAAGGCCATCGCGGCTAGCGGAGCGGGCCCCCTGGACGACGAAGCCGCCAAAAGGCAACTCCTTGCGGCGCTGGACGTCGAGTTTTACAAGGAGGTAATTACCCCGCTTCGCCTGGACACCGAGTTGGCGAAGGTGAGCATCGAGGAGGTGTACACTCACGTTCTAGAGGTGTGGTGGTGCGCGAACCCTAATGGCCCTTCCACCCGCCCCAAGGCAGCCGCGCCTGTCCCGACGCACACGCCTCTCGGATTGGCTTACGCAGGTGACGGACAGAGTGACATCTCGGACTTCCTCGAGGAGATCGCTCGTATCATTGGTGAGGCCTCTACCCTACTCACCTCCCTCCGTCATGACGAGCGCGGAATTGCTGAACAAGGCTACAATTCAAGCAATTGCAATATCTTTATGGCAGGAAAGATTGACCAGTAAATTAACAGGTTGAGCAACAGCTCCTCCAAATAGTTACTTCAAGTTAGAACAGCCTCCAAATGGGCAATATTCATGTCTTATACTTTCAAGGCGCGCAATTCATATCTCTAATCGATCTGTCCCATGTCGGCTGGCATATCATCATCTGCCACCTATACAAATCCTAATCAGAGAATCTGCATTTGGACAATCCTAATCAAGACAGTTGATTTCATTGTCCCTTGCTGATCTTTGCCTTCTTCCTACGAGGAGCCACGTCCAGCACTTCTTCTTCATCACTGTCACTGCTCATGGTGCATTTCAAATGAGTGATATAATCATGTGTCCAACATCTCGGATATTTCCTAGATTGCCTCTTCGTCTCTTCAGACACCCCAGCCTTATTCTCAACCATTGAAGTCAATCCAGTATCCGACCCATATGGTTTCTTTGGTGGTACATGAACAGTTTCCACCACAGAGGCTGGGGCATCCTCAGATATGGCCTCAGACTTCTGCTCGGTAATAGGCTGATCATCGGGCTGAACAGGTGAGGTCGGGGAGGTGCCCTTTGGTACCCAGTGAAGTTCACCCTTCTCATCCATGATCAATTGCAGTCCCAGTCTCTTCAACCTTCGAGCTTCAGCTTGTTCTTCAGCATCGTCAGCTACCAAGTCATCGAACTCGCTGACGTCATCCTCGGTGTCATCATATTCAGGCGAAGTTGGCTCCCATTTCGGACTGGCAGTGTCCATGTCATATATGACACCCGCGTCATCTTTGTCATCCGAATCTGGTAGCTTCTCCTTACTGTTAGTGACACCTGCGTCATCATTGTCATCAGAATCTGGTAACTTCTCCTTACTCCAGGACACAGCGCCTGTACCCGAATCTTCACTGTTCGTAGGCGCTGAGTGTATAGGCTTACGCCCCTTGTAGGGAATTCCACGATATTCGTCATCGTCAATCACAATCGTCGGATTCCAGTACGCGATCCCAACGCGGCTGATCGGTAATGAGAATGGCGCTACCGGCGCCTTCAACTGAGTGGCGTCTTCTAGAAACCAGCCGCCGCCCCTATTACGCTCCCAGCGGCGTAGCGCACCAGAAGGGTGTACGATAATATGCTGCCAGCTATAATCAAGTCCAGGCTTTCGCTCCCCATAGTACGAAGTCAATGGCTCGGGAGTCCCCTTCCGAGCCCATTGCCATCTCACTGCCCCAGTATGCATAAATACAATATGCCAATCGAATGGCTTGGCCGGGCTATTGTTCCCTGGCACAACTCCTCCCCTCTTAGCTTGTTAGTACAAAGAGATGATAACTCAGAGTCATTTGTACAGCAGCTAAGATCCAGACACAGATCAGCCATGCGTATGGATGCGTGATATGCTTTTCTGATCGAACAGGTGCTCGAAGAGTTGACGAAGCAATCCAGCGGGCAGAGGGTATACAGCAGTGGAAACTCCCGCTCCTTGTTGCCCTGGATGAGGTCCCAGTTGAGCAGTTTCCGGATGTGATCCCAGAGTCTGTTGGTGAAGACAAGGAGTATCCATCGTGCAGTACCGTAGATCCACTGGAGGAGGCGACTGCGTCCAGATGCAAGTAGGCTTGCGATAGCCAGTGCCATACATACAATAAGAGCAATACAACGGGGTAGGTAACCGGCGAACTACGGGTCGAAATCGCAGCGCAAAGGGAAACCTGCCCATCGGATTTTCCATAAACCAATGCTGGGGTTTGAGAAAGTCAAAAATTTGGAGCGTTCGGCGTACACAAGCATCAGCCTGTCGCAGTTGTCGCACCCCAGTGGTCTTAGCCTGACTGTATTCGGTGCACGGTGGACTAGCCCAGATGACGTCAAAGTAACCAGGTGCGTAACGCTTGAAGTCCCAGTCCTGAACCTTCTCAGCGTAGGTAGGTTGCCAGCGAGGATCATGATCGACGGTGACCACAGTGCTCTTCGGATAACATGACATGAAACTTCTCTCCACACTTCCTGTACCACTGAAAAGTACTAGTAGTCGCAATTCGCGTGTCGAGACCCCAGAGTCCAGAAGAGCTAGATGCCATGCGTCACAAAGGCGTCAGCGGAGCGACAGTATTGTTCCCAAGGTAGGCAGTTGTCCAGAGAAGTGAGTTTTCCTTCATCAGAAGTACAGTATCCAGGAAAGTTAGAGCTCCGGCGCGTTCCCGCCTTTGCTTCCGCTGCATTCTGACCTCCTGTAAGGCTTTTTCCCGGGCTTGTCCTTCTCGTGATAGTCTCAGTTGTTCGAACTCCGTGAGCTGTTCGAGTTCACCCCCGTAGTTCAACGACTCACGGGTCTTCCAAGAGTCATGAGCATTAGAGTACCCAGTCCAGCGAACCAGAAATTCTTCTACTTCCTTGCCTCCTTTCATAGGTTTCACTCTTCGAGCCAGAATCTTAGACACATGGGTCTGGGATTGTCCATCCACGAGAACCTTGGCAGGAGTAGGTATTTGTCGACGCAGCGCAAAGGCTTCATCCGCGGTGCGGTATTCCTTGAGGCGATGCTGCGCAAAAACATCGTGGATACGCCATTTAGGGGGTAACTTGAGCCGGTAAGCCACCGGAGCACCTCTGTCAATTTCGGGTAGCTCTCGCTGCTGGTCGCTGAAGAACCTCTCGGTGATGGGTAAGGGCCCGTGCCAGCGAGGTCCCAGCTTCCTGAAGGATTCGCGGTTCATGATATTTTCCGTGAGATGCTTGGCATCTACCCAGACCAAGTCTCCCAACTGAAAGGATTTGGCGGTGTGACGCTGGTCAAACTGATGTCGCTGGCGTTGCTGTGCCAGTTCTAGCTTAGTGCGGGCGTCCTCTAGTTGAGCCGCGAATTTACTAGCCATCTCGTGTGCCGTACCTTCTCCACCCTTACGCTTGGAGTGTTGTCCAGCAGCCGCTTGCAGGAACAAGTCCAGTTGCGACATAGGCGAGTGCCCCAAGACCAACTCAAACGGGGTAAAGCCGGTTACATCGCTCCGCGTATCGTTTATGGCGAACTCTACGTTGGCACACCACAAATCCCAGTCCTCTGGATTGCTGCCTACGAAGGACCTTAGCATGTCTTCTACCACGCGGTTGGTATGTTCAGCTTGTCCGTCCGAACGAGGGTTGTAAGGCGTGGTGGAGGCCACTTTAGTTCCCATAAGTCTCATCAATTCCTTCCACATAGCATCCTGAAAACGAGGGTCGCGGTCAGAGACAATCTTCATAGGGGTGCCATGTAGTTTCCAGATGTGGTCGAAGTAGATTCGAGCGATAACCTCAGAGGAGCTGTCCTGGAAGTTCAACGGGATGATGTGAACCATTTTGCTGAGCTTACATGTGAAAGTAGCAAAGGCATCGTGATTCCGCGCCGTGACTGGCAGTCCAGTAACAAAGTCCACACTGACCACTTGCCATAGTCGCGTAGGAATAGTGTGTGGGTTCAGCAATCCATCCGGGTAGGAATTTCTCGGTCGCACCGCTTGACAGATAGTGCAAGATGAAACCCAGCGTCCCACATCTTCTGCTGCCCCTTTCCACCAGAAGCGTCGCAGTACTCGTTCCAGAGTTTTGTCCCTGCCCGCGTGTCCAGCTGAAACAGATGCATGCGCCTCTTGCAGTACTACCTCACGGAGGGGTGAATCTTCTCCCAGTACCAACTGATAGCGCCCAGCGCTCACCCTCCACAACACATCTCCCACTACGCAGAAGTCACGAGTGCGTTGATGCGGAGCTTCTTGGATTTCCTTCCTTAAAGTCTGAGGGGACCAGGTCGCCCATATTCCGCTTGCAGCGCTTTGAGGAACTGGCCTCCTGATATCTGCTGATGCAGGTCTCGAACGCTGGCCGCTTCTCCAGTACGCACGATAGGAGGGGGGGAACTCGTTTTCCTTTCCCGCTTGACACGCTGTCGAGCTGGCGGGGCGTACACCACTAGCAGGGGCCAAGGAAGATCCAGAAGGGCTCCATCCGGGGCGGCGAACATCTGCACAGGTTCTCCTTGAGCGTCATGGGTAGGAATAATGTACTCCACTCTCATTCCCGCAGATCTGAACAACTGCCGCCACTGTGGCATGCGAGACTGAAAGTCAGGAAGGACAAAGAGAGCTGAAGTATTCTCAGGGTCCAGACGCCATTCTTCCACATATTTCCTCGGTACGGCCTCGATGGTCAAATGGTTGGAGGAGAAGGGAGGATTGCACCAGACGTTCAACCCTCGCCAGTTTTCCTTCAAGCAGTCCGTCCAGTAGCGGTTGACCTGGCGATTCTTTCCTCCCAAGTCGCAACAGGCGTCCACCTCGAAAGGTCCATATTCTTGACTCAAGAAGTCGAACATGTCCGCACGGAACTTCCAGTCCTGTCGATCGCTGGGCTCCAGGAGTCTGGTTGAGGCCTCGCTGCACTTCGGCGTTGCTGAGAAATCAACAAGGGTCTTCCTGGGAGAAGGGGGCGAGGATGCTGTCAGTTTGCCGGAGCGCGTCTGTACTGCCAGGGTTGCTTTCTCGTACCCAGTTTCGGCCAGCTGCAGGGTATGTAAGGCGTCCATCCAGAGTTGAGGGGAGTCCATCCAGGTGAGAGTCCCACTGTACGCGAGGACTGGTTCAGGATCTTTGGCCTTGGCGCTGTTGGACTTGTGCTCCTTCAACTTGTTGGGATCTACCACTCCCAGGGGCGCGCGTCCTTGGCGGGACTCTTTACCAGCTGCAGGTCGAAACTTGCTGGCAGTGTCTGCGGCCGAGGGAGGTCGCTGCGGTTTCCCAGTAACCGGATGCACAAAGCCAGCTTCTACCAGTCCTTCTCTCGCGGAAATTTCCTTGTAGTCGGGTCGCCTGGACAGAGCGTCTGGAACCCAGAGTAGCGCCCCAGGGATGTACTCCATCTCGGGTACCCCTACCTCCACTAGATCCATGTACCATCGGGCTTGGCGTCGGCTGAGAGGTTGTCCGGGTGCCATTAACCAGACTAGGGGCTTGTGGTCACCCTGCAATTGGAACTCAGTCCAGATGAGGTAGTGTCGCCAAGTTTGCGTAGTGCAGTGATGGAGAGCGCAGAGTTCTCTTTCGCCAGCATGGTAGTTCTGCTCGGCTCCATTAAACTGTCTGCTCTCAAAGGCGATAGGTTGCAATCCATTTCCTACGTCTTGCATCAGTACTCCCCCTAGTGCCACTCCACTGGCGTCAGTTTGTACCACGAAAGGATGCCGTCCTTCGGCCGCCGCTTTCATATCGGGTAGCGCCAGAGTGGGTGAAGAACATAGCGCCTTCTTAATCTCCTCGAAGGCCCAACGCTGCATGGGTCCCCATAGCCAAGCGACATCCCCTTTGGTGAGCTGAGTCAAGGGTTGTGCTACTTCAGAGAAGCCCAGCATGTACCGCCGGTAGTACCCAGCCAACCCCAAAAATTGGCGCACATGCGTGGCGTTTTCCAGAGCGGGCCAGTCCCTGATGGCGGCCAGCTTGTCATGTTGAGGTTGACTTCCTTCCCGTGAGATCACATGCCCCAGAAAGCGTATCTGGGTCTGCAACAGTTGACACTTAGACTCTTTGAGGTAGATACCCTGGTTCTCACAGACTTCGAGAAATTGCTGGAGATGGGAAAGATGCTCCTCCAAGGTGTTGCTGAAGAGGATACAATCGTCCAGGAATATTCTTACAAAAGGAAGATGTCCCAGAGCGCGCTGCATGCGTCTCTGATAGCAGGAAGGACTGTTGGTCAACCCCATGGGCATCACCAACCACTCATACGAGCCATAGGGAGAAGTGAACGCAGTCTTTTCCACATCCTCAGACGCCATAGCCATCTGCCAGAACCCATCGACCGCATCGAAGGAGGAGAAGTACTTGGCCCCATGCATGGAGTCGAACAACTGCTGAATGTCGGGAAGTGGATATTTGTCCTTGACGGTCAGGCTGTTGATGGCTCGGAAGTCGCAGACCATTCTGAGTACTTCAGGTTTCCCAGGCTTGGGAACCATCAGCACTGGTGCAGCGAACGGACTTGAGGAAGGTCTGATGTAGCCCTTGCTCAGGAGTTCATCCAGGCGTTCTCGCAGTTGAGTCAGCTCCACCATGGACATCTTGTAGGGCCTCTTAGCGGGCGCGATGCCATTCCATCCCTCTTGCAGTCTCACGTGGGCCACTTCATCTTTTCGCAGGGCGTCAAAGTTGGGCAGCGCTTCGCGAATTACTCGAGGTGAAAAGGACTCGATCAGCTTCTGAAACTTCTTTCTCCACTCGGGGGAGATTGAAGGGTCCTCCAAATTCTCGCTGGTGGCCACCGCTGATAACATCGAAGTCCCTACCAGAGGTGTCGCATAGGCCACTAAGATGTCGTGGGGTGTCGCGGCACTGTCCATTCCCGCATATCTGCGCCGATAGGCTTTGATCTCCTTGGTCGCTTGGGCCGCTGATAACATTACCATCGGTTCCAGAGCCATCGCGGTTCTCTCGCCTTTGCGTGTGGAGCTACGCCACGGCGAACATCCCCGTATCCGCACGGATTTGCCATGATGGCGAAACTTGACTGATCCCCACCCATCATAGTCCAGCGTGACCGGCGAGAGGTGTCTCAACCACCTTCCTCCGAGTACAATGTCCACCTTGATGCCCAGAGGAAGTACTCGCATCTTGATGACCTCGGAGTAAGTCCCCTCTGAAGTCTCGGCGGTCAGCTTGCCGTAAGCGACTTGCGCAGAGGTCTGCACTGACCCATCCGCGAGGGTAACGTTCGGCGGCATCCCATTAGCGCGAACTGTGAGGTTCAATCTCTTGACGCACTCACTGGAGATGAATTCATCCGAGGCACCCGAATCCACCAGCACGCGCACTCGCTGTCCCTTCAGCAAGGCCCAGAACACCAATAGCAGCGTTCCCTCTTTGTCCCGAATCGCAGTCAGCTGACTGTCCTGGTTCCACATTACTTGACCATCGCGTCGCAGATGTGCACAGATGGCTGCTCGCGCTGGGTGATGCAAAGGTACGCGCTGCTTAGACCGGATAGGTCTTGTGCGCGGTGGTGCAGGCTGCGAACGAGGATCCGGACCAAAGTACCATCCACCTTCGAGGTCGCGATCTGCTTGTAGCTGCCGCTCCTTAGCGCGTCGCTCTTGTCCCTGAGCGCGTCGTCTGGCGCGGCTCTGCGTGCGGCTTTCCAGAGGGTAAGAGCGAAGAGGTTGGATGGAAATCTACCCTCCTCTTCCTCCCCAGCGCTATCTTCTGGTTCGGACTTTTGAGTGAACGAGGGGGTTTCTTCTTCCCGCGGTGCCGCCTGGGCGTTGGTGACGTTCGCTGGTGCTGCCACTGCTTCATTACCTTCCAGGATCGGCCGCAGACGATGGCGTTGCTATTTCTGAATGGTCAGTAGCAGTTCCAGGTGGGTTTCCTCCTGGATGGTTTTCAGGTGAGTCGGCTCCACTCCTTCTGTCACCGTTGTCAGCACACTTGGATTGTTCTCCGATCTGGCGGCGGCCAGCTGTCGCTCCATCAACTGCTGCGTGAAGTTGAGCGACCGCTGGGAGTCCTCGAGGTCGAAATGTCCCCAGAAGTTGCGGGCTGAGAACTGGATGGAGATAAGGTCAAATCCAGAGTTGTCGCTGGATTCGCATCTGATGGTTCCGCTGAGTCCAGGGAGAGTGAATCACCACTTGCTGTTGAGGGTAGAGCCAGGTGAGCAGCCTCCTCCGCAGCTTCCCTTTCTCGCTGGTTCCATTGGTGCACCCTGTATAGACTGCACCATGCGTCTGGAATTCCTACATCTCCACCAGAACCTGGGATAGTACCGCACTCGGTCTCCAGAGATAGCTGAACTGCTCCTTCGGTTATCGTTAGGTCAGGGGTGACCTTCCCATGCCATCTGTACCAGCGGCGGCGATATCTGCGCCACCCTTCTGGTACCCATGTCATCAGATCTGATGACATAGCGCTAAGGCGTATTGATCATAATCCCCCAAAATCTCAGAAAATGTTTTGTTCCTTAATGAACAAGGCAGATGCGGTGGAAGTGGTGTGGAACAAACAAATGCGAGTCAGAGTGATATGCTAGCTCTGGTGGATAAATATCTGGTATGGAGTGAAACCTGAAGATAAATCTTGAAATTAAGACGGGTCATCCGGAAGCCAATCTCGAAAATCTGTCAGCACTCACGGGTCGAGACCAAATCTGAACGTTTGAAGATACATGTATATATATATATATATATATATATATATCAGGGAACATATCAAACTTTTATGTCGTACGGCCAACACTCAAGATTTCCATCGGCCAAGTTTCGGCCATCCCGGCCAAAATCTAAAATTGCCCGCCGCAGGCGCAAAATTTTAATTTTAAGTATGACAATATCATAAAAACCGAAAATTTTCGGGTTAATTTTCAAAATTTTACATAATTCGTCTCGGCCAACAAGCAAAATCACACTCGGCCAAACCTCGGCCACAACCCTCATCGTACGGCCACAGACCGGCCATAGGGGGTTGATATGTTCCCTGATATATATATATATACTACGTATACTTCTATAACGTTTGAAGATACATGTATATATATATATATATACTACGTATACTTCTATATATACTACGTATACTTCTATACATCTATATTGAGTTATATATATATATATATATATATATATAACTAGTCTTCCTGACGTTGGTCTCGTCTCGAGAGGCCTGATGAGTTCAAATTTGATCAAATCTGAGTCTTCCTCGTGCCTGCCGGCCATCCTAATTTAAATGTCGAGATCGGTGAGAACCCAGGTGTCGGGGCCAGATTTCAAACGTAAAAAAATCTCAAATAAAGCCTGAAACTTTTTCATATGCGTTAAAACGGCCTCCGAGGTCCTCTGTTTCCAATATGGCTAATTTGTTATTTTTCACTCTCAAGCCGTGGCCCGTGTCTGTCCATCCCGACCAGATCTGCTTTTGTGGCGGCTTTAGCTCCAACTTTTTGACATATTCACTGTACTGGTATGTAGATAAAATATCGGTGAGCATGCATGGAGAAAGGGAGAGCGAAAGGCGCGCCAAAGAAGGCTGTAGAGAGATACCACTCAGGGAGAATGAGAGAGAGAGAGAGAGAGAGAGAGAAAGATATATATTATATCGCGGTCGAACTGAACACAGAAACGCAGAGGCGGACGAGTCACTGTTTGCTAAGATGGGATAATAAAATAACTGTGGTGTTTTGTTATCACGGAACGGCAACAGGAGCAAGCTGACGTGGCACCTCGGGTCAAGGGGTGATCAGAGAGAGTGTAACTGCCCCCCACCTTATGGGGGGGGGGGCTGAAAGTCTCATCTCACATCACACCAACTCACCCCGAAGGCGTGAGATGCCACAACAGGGCAGGAAAGCTTGCATCCCAAACCTAAACCCTAGGCAAAATAGGCAGCAGTTACAGGCCCAATGGCGCAATGGGACCTTTTGCAGTCCAACTAGAGGTGGATCCCCACATGGGCGTTGGCCCGAAACTACTGTACTAGCTAGAGGTGTTCACCGGAGATGTCTGTCTAAAATCTACTGTCCCTACAAAATAGGGATTATTCCAAAGGCTTGGACGGCACCATTCCGGGCGCCCGGAACCGTCCTGAAAATATTTGGTAAAATTCCAAGCCTTTGGAAACCGCCAGGAATTGCAAGGTGAAGCTTTGGGTTTTTCCCTAGGAGTCCTATGGGGTTCCAAGCCGATGGTCCTACGGGGTTCCAAGGGGCTGGACCGAAATTTGTTAGTCCAATGGGTCCTGGTCGATTCCAAGCCGTTGGACCTATGTCCTCGGATTACGTATGACCGAAGTCGTCGGTCCAAGGCGGTTCCAACGGTTTGGAATTCATTTTGGACAATTCCAAGCCTTTGGAACTTTCCAGTCTGAGGTCGGCAGTCTGAAATCGGAGGTTCAACGGCTTGGAACCCCATTGGACCGGTCTCCGCGCAGCACGGGCGTGGTTTCAAAAGATTCCAAGCCTTTGGAACTTGCTAGTACGAGTAATGAAGCTCGAACCCGGAGGCTCAACGGCTTGGAACCCCATTGGACCGGTCTCAGCGCAGCACGTGCGAGGGTTTCAAAAGATTCCAAGCCCTTGGACCTTGTTAGTACGAGGAATGAAGCTCAAACCCGGAGGCTCAACGGCTTGGAACCCCATAGGATCGGTCTCTGCGCAGCACGGGCGTGGGTTTCAAAAGATTCCAAGCCCTTGGACCTTGTTAGTACGAGGAATGAAGCTCGAGCCCGGAGGCTCCACGGCTTGGAACCCCATAGGACCGGTCTCTGCGCAGCACGAGCGCGGGTTTCAAAAGATTCCAAGCCCTTGGAACCCCATAGGCCCAGTCTCTGGGCAACACGGGAGCGTGTTCCGAAATTCCAAGCCCTTGGAACTTCCCGATCTGAGAGCGGAACGCTATGAGCAAGTGCTTGATATATAGACTGATAATTCTCTGGACCGATCATTCTTGCTACGTGCAGTTCAAGACCGTCCAAGCCTTTGGAACGATTATGGAAGCGATATCTTATGGTGTCCAGGCTTAGTCCAATGGTTTGGAACCGCTTCGGAACTTGCGTTTGACGGATTCCAAGGCGCATCCAAGCCTTCGGAACCCTTTGGAACTCCAGGTAAGTTAGTATTATCTGTACAATGCGTGTTATATATTACAGTATATTTACAACTGGTAGGTTCTGACTTGGCAGCACGTGGTGCTCAACGAGACCGATACACTAAGTGAAGTGACTTGGAAGCTGTTAAATTGGATCCAAGGCGCCTGTTGACCTTGTTCTGAGCAGAGTGCTACTCCGAACGAGGCTTGCCTCAAATCCGGCGACGCGTTAAAGCGGCATGCGCCATCGAAGAAAAGCAATCCCTTTCGTGGGGCTGAGTCTGGCTCGTGTCCCTGTTCGAGACAACAACCACCCCAGAGCACTCTTCCTTTCAGGAGAAATGCTCCTCGAAAATCGCACCCCGGTCTCTACCGGGCCCCAATCTTGTGGAAAGGGATGGACGATTTTCGAGCCTGGCCACTTCCGGTGTGCTACTCGTGTAGAGTAACCCACCCGTCGTGGTCAGTACTCTAACCGTCCAGCATTCCCATGTTAAAGGGAGGCTTCTATGACGGACGGGCACCAGGTGGTCCGTGCAGGCAAGATAATTGGCATTAATTGCCTGTATTTGCGAAGCACTCCAATTTAAGATATGCATCCCAAAGTCCGAAACCCAGTGTTCCGAAGCTGACCCACGAAATCTAACGTAGAGCAAAAAAACAAATCCAAATTCGAAATCCAGGATCCCGAAGACTGAAATCTGAAATCTAACGTAGAGCAAAATCAGCCAAATCGAAATTTCGAAAATCTAACGTAGAGCAAAAAACAAATCCAAAATTCGAAAATCCAGCATCCCGAAGACTGAAATCTGAAAATCTAACGTAGAGCAAAATCAGCCAAATCGAAATTTCGAAATCTAACGTAGAGCAAAAAAACCAAATCCAAAATTCGAAAATCACTTTCCAGGTCAATTTAACGTGACCGATACATTAAGTGATGGCTCTAAAGGTGTTCCAAAGGCTTGGACGATGCTTGGACTCTTCTTCGTGGGGGAATCCAAGGTTGTTCCAAAGGCTTGGACGGGGCTTGGATATTGTTAAACAATGGTTCCAACGGCTTGGACGGGATTTAGAACTCACCGAGTCGGACGAGGCATACTCAATCGGGCTGAAGAAGTTTTCACGGATCTTCCGGAGCATCCGTTCGGCATGGTCACGAAGATATGTGTCATCCTCGTGTTCTTCCTCTTCGTCCGTCTCTGATGGTGGATCCGTCTCACCGTCATCATTCACACTTTCGGCACCGTCAAGAGAGTCGTTTTCTTCATGATCTCGGTCATTG
>LGRX02001796.1:0-20219 GCA_001247695.2 Cymbomonas tetramitiformis | reverse complement strand
CCACGGGCAGCCATGTTCGCGCGCCCACTACTGCAGCATCTCCAGATGTCCATAACACGCCGTAGAGTCAGGGCGACATGTGACGGCGACCCATGGGCGGCCATGCTCGCGCGCCCACTACTGCAGCACCTTCAGATGTCCACCTCTCGCCGCATACTCACATGTGCTGGCGTCCCACGGGCAGCCATGCTCGCGCACCCACCGCAGCACCTCCAGATGCCCACCTTCCGCCGCATACTGACAGGTGCTGGCTGGCGTCTCATGGGCAGCCATGCTCGCGCACCCACTTCAGCACCTCCGGATGCCCACCTCTCGCCGCATACTCACATGTGCTGGCGTCCCACGGGCAGCCATGCTCGCGCACCCACCGCAGCACCTCCAGATGCCCACCTTCCGCCGCATACTGACAGGTGCTGGCTGGCGTCTCATGGGCAGCCATGCTCGCGCACCCACTTCAGCACCTCCAGATGCCCACCTCTCGCCGCATACTGACAGTTGCTGGCTGGCGTCCCGCGGGCAGCCATGCTCGCGCGCGCCCACTGCAGCACCTCAAAATGCCCACCTTCCACCGCACATTGACATGTGAAGGCGTCCCACGGGCAGCCATGCTCGCGCGCACACTGCAGCACCTCCATGTGACTACCATACACACCGCAACCCACACCGTGCCTCTGTGACGCCACGGGTCCGGGGGCGCGTAGGGAGTGCTAACAGCCCTCTTAACACGCGACTTCCGACCCACCGGCATCCACAACAACCCACCTCAACATATTCCTCGTGTTGCAGGCACACCACGCTCTTTCCCTCATAGGAATACGGGGCGCGCGTAGAATGACTGTAAAAGGTCAGAACTCGCCACGGAAGGCTCGACAGCTTCTTCGCCGGCTGCCACCACGTGCTGCACGGGTCCACCTTCAGGCGGTTCAGCTTCCCCCTGCGAATACCATACACACCGCAACCCAATCCGTACCTCCGTGACGCCACGGGTCCGGGGGCGCGTAGGGAGTGCTAACAGCCCTCTTAACACGCAACGCCCGACCCATCGGCAACATGCCACTTCCCGCCGCAGGTCTGGGGTGAAGTAAGCATACCTCTTTTGTTGCTTTCATTAAAGCTATAGGCAACCGCACAAAAAAATCAAAACGATTCGTACTCACCGCAGCATGCACCGCCGCGACCTCTTCTCCAGACGCAACGTGCTCCATGGCTCCAACTACGGGAGCTCCGCCCTGCCAGTGGTGAAGCAAGGAGACGGTTTCTCCCTTCACGTCGCCTTCAAAAAAACAGCGCATGCCTAACGAAACAGCATGGACCCCATACCAACAAGAAAATCCATGGTTCGGGCGCGTGTCCAGGGAGCTGTCCCCACATCGCAGCCGTCACCTCCGTATTTACCCGTGCCCCGACAAGCTTAAAACCGCGCATGCCTGGTACCGAAACTGCATGCGTACCATACCACACAAAGACCCCCAAATAAGCGCACGGTTCGGGCGCGTGTCCAGGGTAGGGAGCTATCCCCACATCGCAGCCGTCACCTCCGTATTTACCCGTGCACAGCAAGAAAAAACAGCGCATACCTACCGAAGCGCATGCGTAACATACCACACAAAGACCCCAAAAAATCCCCACGGTTCAAGCGCGTGTCCAGTGTCCCCACATCGCAGCCGTCACCTCCGTATTTTATTACCCGTGCAAGAAGCAAAAACGGCGCATGCCTACAATAAACACTCATATTTAATGAAACAGATCTGGCGCCAGCCAGCCAAATCACTAAAATCGTGACCCCCCCCCCTCGCCAGCGCCAGCGTGCTAACGAATTCGTTCATTAGAAGGAACCCGATTCATGAGCCAGCCAGCGCCATTCGTTATCTTCCTCAGCCTCACAAACTGAAATTTTCGAGAAAATTGTGTGCTGATTTTTCGAACGTGGTAAAATGGACCCAACGAGTAGGCATCATATACATAGCTTATACGATGGTGTATGTCAAGGTATGTCTTACGCAAGGTCGACTTTACACAAAACTTCCGAAAATATTTTTATTCGATAAACATGTCGCTCAAAGCAATCTAAACAAATTGCGTACCCCAGGTATGCAATTGACCCAGGCATTGAAAAGTTATGGTCGATACCGCTCAGTTATCTCCCATACTTAACCATACATAAGCGGAAACCTAAATCGCTTATATCTCACGATCTAGAAAATCCGAAGTTTTGTGTAAAGTCGACCTCGCGTAAGACATACCTTGATGTATACCCCGTAACACCAATGATTACAGCAAAATGATGCGCCTCGCTTAGCCTAATGCCATGTGTACCGCGTCAAGCTATGCCAGCGTCAATTTCTTACTTTATTAACCCCTATGGAGCGGATGGAATTTTTTGCCAAAAGCACCAGTTTCGCAAATGTGCCGTTTTCACGGTATATGGTACCGTGGTAAGTGCGGGTGATTCGTTACATGTTCCATAACTCCTATAAAGTGATTTTGATCTATGAAATACATGATCGCATGATATATACAACGATATATCGGTGATATACAAGCCAAAAAAACACGTTTTCCAGGAATCAAAAGTGTCAAAAATCAGTTCTCACAACCGCTTATTCGAGTATTAGGTCGCCCCTCGTCCATAAAACAATCGCCTTTACTAATGCCCTGAAATTGGTAATGGTGGCTGTAGTTAAACGCACCAATACATCGAAATATTCAAGCAATAAGGTGAAAAAAACATAAAAAAACAACGAAAAAACATCATTTGTCAAATTTTTTCCATACTTAAGGCCACATTGTGTGTTTTCGGGGGAGATCGACTGTTGGGAAAGTAAGTATTGCCCGTATGAGGTGCATGGTCAATTTATATGATAGTGGTCACCGAACCAACAAATCCTCGTCGATGAATGGCATCCACACCTCGATTTTGCACACTTTAGGATACTTTTGACCCAAATTTCATGCCTAGAAATAAGCAACTTTGGGGATTTTGCTACAACAAAATTGCCCTTGGATGAGACATATATACTAAGTATATGTGTAGAATAAATTGTTGAGTATTAGATATACCTATTGCAACGGGTGTGCAAAGCTTGTATGGCCGATTCCGACAAGTGCTATCGGGCTGAGAAATGAATCCAAGCTTAGAGTTTGAAGTGGTTGTACCGTATACGGTACAAACCGCTCCATAGGGGTTAATTGCCAGCATGCCGGCCCGACTGAGCCTTTATTTCGGACCTCTTCCTTATTTTTTAGGTCCGATGACCAAATCACAAATCATTGACCCCCAAACAGGCGATTCCTTAACGGCAATTCCCATATCTTGAGTTGTTACCAGCTGCATGCGTAACATACCACACAAAGACCCCAAAAAACCCCACGGTTCGGGCGCGTGTCCAGGGAGCTATCCCCACATCGCAGCCGTCACCTCCGTACGTACCCGTGCACAGCAAGTAAAAAACAGCGCATGCCTACCGAAACTGCATGCGCACCTTACCCCCAAAAAGCTGACGGACCAGGCGCGCGTCCAGGGAGCTATCCCCATATCGCAACCGTCACCTCCCTAATTACCACATGAAATGCTGCCCACTCGAGCCACTGGAAAAGAAAAGGTCTGCCGCTTGTGTAATACAACACTGAAAAATCTCATTGCCCAAAACCGCACATACTAAGCATACACAAAAAAAGCCCCACGGTTCGGGCGCGTGTCCGGGGAGCTGTCCTCACATCGCAGCCGTCCCCTCCCTAGTTACCAAGTCCGGAAAGCATAAACCTGCAGGCGCACCATAACCCAAAAAGCCCCACGGTTCGGGCGCGTGTCCGGGGAGCTGTCCCCACATCGCAGCCGTCCCCTCCAAAACAACTGTGTCCCAGCAAATGCATCCCCACCCATTGCCAACGCATTCCACAAAATAAGACGAACATCAAGGTCAACGCACCGCTGGGCCTGGTTGTACCACAGCCGTCTGGAGGCACCTCTCGCCGCGCGAACGGGGGGAGGTATTCAAAGGACCGGCGGGAACGGGCTGCATTCTCTCCACAACAAAATAACGCCAGTAAAAATTTCAAGACAGAGTCTTGTAACAAGATTTGAATAATAAGTTCTACGGCGCGCCCTACTTGTTTCAAATCAATTGTCCGTCCTTCAATCAACTACCTCGCCTAGCGTGTGGCGTACGACCTGCTGTACGTACGTACTAGTATGCCTGTATGTAGTGCGTGATGGGTCATACATGCGCGGGTGGCTGGGATGTACGTAGTCATGCGCAAACCTCCAGGCGGACATTTTCATGTGTATAGTTACTTTGAGTCCCCCGCCACCCAAATTATACTTTCTTCAGTCACCAGGACACGGTTTTGGCTTGACTTTCCTCAAGTTTTCTTAACCTTTCTTGTGTATAATTATTTCGAGTCCCCCGCCACCCACCAGAACACGGTTTGCACTCAACTTTTCTTATCTTTTGCTCTGGCGTACTCGCTCGCGTCCTCGTTGATACATCCACGGGCATTCTGAAGGCCAGCTGATGACCGAATTGTATAAAACATGACACGCGGTATAATTTTCATGGACTTAAGAAAAGATAAGAAAACTTAAGAAAGGTTAAGCAAACTTAAGCAAACTTAAGCGAAAACCTTGTTCTAGTGGGAAGTAGAGGCACAGGGAGTTCGTCGACAAGCTCTTCAGGCTGAAATGGCGCTACGTCCTGGGACAAATCAACATGCCGAGAAAAATCTATCGGAATAGCCGGTCCGGTATAGGATGTATATTCAGATTTGACCTTGTGCTTGAGCTTTGGTTCTTGTCCCGCGCTGGAGGATTTCGTAGATAAGGCTGGCACTGGTTTTACCACTGGTAATACCTTTACCGGTATTACCCGGTAATTTTACCGGTAATACCAAGGCCCATAATCCTTTACCATGCTCTAGTGTGGTAAAGTGCCAAATTCCCAAAATCCTTTACCATTGGTAATACCATTTTGGTATTACCATTGGTATTACCACCTGGAATCACGATTTTACCCCATTTTACCCCTGTGTCACCATGAATCCGTGACTACCATACCAGGTCACCAGCCGCCATCCATGGGTAGTGGTTCCGTGAATTCGTCTCATCGAAACTTTACTCAACCTTTTCGTTGACGGGCCTGCGTGGCGGTGCCATACCCATTTAAAAATGTCGGAATCGGACATTTGGGGCAGTGCGCAAAAGTGTGTGTATAGATAATGTCCTCGTGGGGGCAGTGCGCAAAAGTGTGTGTAGAGAGAATGGCCTCGTGGGGGCAGTGCGCAAAAGTGTGTGTAGAGAGAATGGCCTCGTGGGCAAGGTTTTGAGAGTCCCTCGCACGTCGGTATTACCACGGTATTACCCAGTAAAGTATTACCGGTAATTTTACCGGTATTACCAAGACCGAAAATCCTTTACCCGGTAAAATGCCAGCCTTATTCGTAGATTGATACGAGTCTTTTGGAGGTGGAGGCGATTCGGTTAAGTCACAAACTAAATTTTCTTGCTTTATCTCAGGGCGAGGCGGAGAAGCTGATGCTTGGGAAGATTCGTGTGTGGCTGTTTCGGCATTCACACAACCGGTCTTCACGTCACTAGATCCGGGGGTTGAACTGGCACCACCGATCACAAGTACGACAGCTCCGTCAGGGAACACGACGACAACGACACGACAACAGTTTGCACGTCTTATGTGCTGTGCATGTGAAGAAGCATCGGGGTATCGGTAAGGGTTGGAACCAAGGCCTGTAGTAACTGAAGAGAGATTGGCACCTGATGCGGGACAACCAAAGCATGGTTACCGTATCGCAGGGAAGTCGGCATGGTATCCTAAGGTACCATGAGAAATGAATTATTTTATGAAAGGAATACTCTATAAAGATATGGGTTCAGTGTAAAGATCTAAGAACGAAGCATTCGCAATATTGGTTTGGGGGGCGGTTGTGACAATCGTGCACGATTGTCTCAACAGTCGGAGGTGGGGGTGGGGGGGGGCTATGTACGCCACACGGTTCTGACTGTCGTGCACGGCATCCGTGAATAACCCCAAAATATGAATATATTCCTTAAGTATGGGGGGAAATTAAATTTTCTTAAGTATGGGAAAACGTATGCGTCGACGCGCGACGACGCGTTACACTCCTTAAGTATGGACTTAAGTATGGGAGCCCTAATTTGCGAAATCTTAGAATGTTAAGAATGTTTGGTCCAGTCCGTTCAGTCCGTCCAGTCCTTCCAAACTGGACGAACTGGACGGACTGGACGGACTGGACGGACTGACTGGACCACCATCCTACCTCCCTATAATACACGCGGGCAAGGCGGCCAAGTTGCGTGACTCTCAAGAAGGAGCGTCTGATGCTGCTTTCATGGAGGCCTTGAAGTCCGAGTGTACTAGAGATGGACCTCTCAATGAGCTACGCACTAAGGTAAAGTGCGCTCCTCACAGCCGCACAAAGGAATTCTGTCTGGTGGGAGATGTGCTGTGGAGAACTGCATCAGGAAGATTTCAGTTGGTGCTGGGAGAGGACTCTCCGTTGAGAGAGATTATTATGCCTGAAGCGCATGAATCAGCGATAGCTAGCCACACGGGCAGAGATAAAACGCTAGAGCGTGTTCTGCGAAGGTTCTGGTGGAGGAATGCACACCAAGATGTGGGTGATTGGGTTGCTTCCTGTTCAGTTTGTCAGGCGCTGAAGCCCCGATCGTCTTTCCCGGATGGATTTCTGAACCCGCAATCTATTCCGACTCGGGTATGGTAGGATGTGGGAGTGGATTTCGTCACGGGCCTACCTTTAACTGAGCAAGGCAATGACGCGTTTGTGGCATTTACGTGCAAACTGTCTAAAATGGTACATGTAGTTCCTATGAATTTTGGGGACAGCTCCGCTGCTACAGTGGCCCGCATCTACTTTGACACGGTGTGGAGACAGCATGGAGCTCCGATGAAGATAGTCAGTGACCGCGATCCACATTTCCAGGATGCCGTCTGGAAAGAATTGATGAGATTGATGGGAGTGAAAGTGGCCTTGACTACGCCCTACAACCCTCGCTCTGATGGTCAAGCAGAGCACACTAACAGGGTGGTGGAGGACATGTTAAGATCGTTTGTGGAGGGCAATCCAGAGTCCTGGGACTTATACGCTACGAACGTGGAGTTCGCGACCAACGATTCGCGTAATGATGTTACAGGTTTCACTCCATTTGAATTGTGTTGTGGTGTGTCACCTACAGTAAGTCGCGGTCTATAAGAAGCCGGCGGATTTTCGCTAGCGCTAGCGGCTTAATCTGACGGACCGAAAATTTGGGCTTAGCGATGCCGATGTCTTATTGGTGCACATACGAAAATCTTCTTGTAGCGTGAAATATTTCTTAATCGTGCATCATTCAGTTCCCCGATCTGATCTAGCGTGTGCAATTTCTTATTTAAGTATTAATGAATGATGCATTGTAGATCAGACGTAGCGTAGCGATTTCTTATTGGATGCCAGATTGCCAGTGATGCACCTATATCTATAACTTGTCTCAGGCTCGTCCTAGCCTACGTGGTTTCTTATTAGGGGCCTTATTAGATGTCCGGGGTCAGCTTCAATGTCTACTATGGGGTGGACGACCGTGAAGCGAGCCACTGCCTCGGTGAATATAGGTATGTTGGTGGTCTGCCTGAGGCTGAAATGGCTAACGCCACAGATGGATCTTGGTTGGGTAGCACTGCAGAAGGCAACGTAGATTGATGCATGCAACTCACATCGCTGAATGCGATGGTTATGCTAAGTGATGTTAGGACGAGACACTCAATTGCATTATACGACCAGACTGGATTCATGGGTACTGTAAGTCCAGGCTGGATAGTATATGTGCTGTAAGGCCAAACTGAATAGCACATGTAGTACTGTACGACCAAGCTGGATATTGTATATATGTACAGTAATATGCCCAACTCTCGCTATTATCATAGTCGCATTATCTATATGCTTAATTATTCCCCACGCGAATTCGCCTTAGTCATAATGCTAATGTGTGATATACCAACCACGATAAAGACCACTATACTTTTCCATGCTGTTTGATTTCGACAATTTCTTAAAAGATATGTGTAATATGAGTATAGGGTTCGGTGAAACTAGCGTCTCGATTTCTTAATAAGAGGGGTTTTCACATCTCTGGTTTGAAATTGCTTGCAGGTGGTTTCTTATGGGTTTCTTAGTTTTTGGCGAGAAATCTAGCGGGTGGTTTCTTGTAGGTACCGTTTCTTATAGACCGCGACTTACTGTATGTCGCAACTTGACATCTTCCTGGAGGCCGCTCAGTTGCACATCGGTTGACGAAAAGAAGGGGTAGGGCGGACTGCACATGAATGGGCATCGAGATTTATTTCGTCGCAGTTGCGAGACGCACGCAGCAAACTTGAGCTGGCACAGCGCAGGCAGCGGGACGCTTTTGATCAGCGACACACGCAGCGGGAGTACGCGGTAGGATGGTGACTTGGTCTGGATTGAGGCTAGACATCTCACCGAGAAGTTGGTGGACAGATCCTTGTGCCGCAAGCTGAGCAAGCGGTGGCATGGACCAGTTGCGGTTACGGAACGCTTTTACAACGATCTGCAGGCGGAAATGCCTGAGGCAGACAGAGGGGCGCCAGTGGGCAGTGGCGTATAGACTGAAGTTGCCCCCACATTGGAGAGTACATGACGTGTTCGCGCAGCACAGATTGAAACCCTACACAGGTGGGGAGGACACTTTCGCTCTGCGACAGCGGACACTGACACCCGAAGCCGTGGTGGTGGACGGACAGAAGGAGGCTCATGTGGAGAAAATTCTGAGCCGACGTGTACGCGTGAGCCGGGGCAAGGAAATAGAGGAATGGAAGGTGCGATTGACTGGATTCTCTAAAGCTCGTGATCAGTGGAGAACGCGTGATAAGTTGAAGCGCGGTGCTCCATCACAACAGTTGCGTGATTTTGAAGAGAGACGCCTAGCAATGGAGCAGCAGGTCCGGGATTCAGCTGCGCGGAGGAGAGAACATCGACGCCAACAGGATGCTGCATTGATGATGACAGCGGGCGGAGGAACCTTGGCGCAGCAATTATCAGCACAGTTCTGGGGTATGTCTAACAGCTCTGCGAGTGCGTGTCTTCCATGGGAAGAACAACAATTTACCGATTCTGGAGAAGTGGCGTATGTGACTGAGTTATCACCAGTTTCAGTAAAACCTATCAGAATACTGGTACTCTTCAGTGGCACTGGCTCAGTTCAAAGGACCTTCACAGAATGCTTCCCTCAGGCACACCCAATATCTTTAGATTCTGATAAGTTCTGGCGATCTACGCGTGTCACCAGAACTGAAGATTGGGGATATTGGAGTTATTACCCTCCTTGATATTTTGATGTAATATGGGCGAGTCCACCATGTACACAATATAGTCAAGCGCGAACTACTGGAGGACCACCAGATTTAGTATCTGCAGACGCTTGTGTGGAACGCACCCTTAATATCATCGAATATCTCAGACCGCGCTATTGGTTTCTGAAAAATCCAAAAGGACGATATCCGAATGCCTTGCGATTCAGATCGGTAGTGGATCAATTACCTACTCCCCTGTTTCGTTCATATTGTATGTACGGGGAGAAGTATAAGAAACCTACTTGCATCTGGACTAATGCGCCGCCTAGCGTACCACTGCGGGAATGTACCTCGCAGACTCCGTGTCCATGTAAATGGGCGACTGGAGTGCACCCACTTACCGCTCAACTAGGTCCTCGTCCAGATCAGCAGGGAATGCAACAATTTCACGCACTATACCTGCAAAGTCATTGAGAACTTTATTTCAGCGGTCATTCCCCAGGAATACAGGTGATGAAGATGCTGGGGTGACATCAGGAGAAAGCCACCCCTAAGGGGGGGAGAGTTGTGCCAGGGGGCACGATAGACTGTCAATTACCCCTACGGAAGGGGGATCCGATTCAGATTACCGGCATATTTGGGGAAATAATGATAGGGAATCTGAGATCGTGGATGAAGAATGCAAAATCAGTAAATGTTATCTCTCTGGCAGAATCGTGAACGATAGTGGTATTATTAGGAACGATTATGACAAAATCAACGGTGTCAGTATGATACTGTGACAGATGACGACAGAGATGACATTTATGGCGGCGCAGATTGGGAAAAAACAGGGATTCCTGTGACGAGAGAAACTAGCCGACCAGTATGTGCTATATAGTGATGAAACACGAGTTCCTTGGGAACTTAGTTACAGAATAAAAACATTTTCGTAACACGGGCTGTATTGAATAATCACCGGTTGTGATATATATATCGATTCGTATCCGATTACTTTGAATCTTCGTATATGCATTAGTATGCCTGTGATTGCAGCAGGGCGCTGCCGTAATAATGCAATGAGTGTGCGCCGGCAGCGATCCCGCTCACGATCGCTGCCGTGAGCAACGTGAATGCGTGATGACAATGCGGCGTTGCCATACTAAGCAATACGGCAACGTAATGCTGTCGTGGTGAAACGAGATCTTTTTTATCATATATATGCACTGAACGAAATGTCAGGTAGGTTTTTCGCAAACTGTAAACTGAATCATGAGGCCGAAGACGTTTCCGTCTACACCGTTATCGATTGTCACAGCACAACTCCGTGACCCGAAATGCACAAATCTGAACATTCCATCACATCTCGATTCTTCATCAATTCCCATCTCGATCTTGAATCACATTCGTTCTGTCGAAACCTGATACGATGCCAGGCTGTCATACTGACACGATGTCATACTGGCATCGTGTCATACTTGCCATTTTCTCGGAACTTCCACATCTCTCGGTCGAATCTTGACACGATGCCAGACTGTCATACTTTCACGATGTCATACTATCATCGTGCCATACATGTCACTATTCTGCATCTCTCACGTCTCAGTTCATACTATCTGCCGTACGCATGACCCATCACGCTCGAGATGTCACAGCCGTCGTGCCCACCGGCACACGCGGGCTGTGGGGTCGGAGTCCCCCACGCACGTAAATGCGGCCACAACCACGCATGCCGCGGTGCACACGTAAGCCCCACGTGTACCGCACCAATCATGGGAGCATGCCCCACACAGATACTAGCCAGCTTAAGGGCTATGTATTCGAACTATTACCCCATGCCACGTGGCTCAGATTATCCAAGGTTGTCATTCTGGATCAATCGGACATCATCAGATCCGATTGATGCCACATCGGAATCAAGCGATCGTACAAGATATAATTGAATCGTGAATTCAAGGTCAATCCAAAATCTCCATCAGTATATATTCCGATTGCTGTCAGATTTGGCTGTGTAAGGTCTCAGGGCCTAGAAAATCGAATTTCAACCGAGGAAGATCACACCATTACCATTCAAGTCAATTTCAATTACTTGAAACAGCCTTTGCACAACTAGTGTATGCAACAGATAGAATCCTTGTATAATGGGAGGAAACCAATGACTTATCTGTTCGAATACTTTCAGATAATAAATCTTCTGTCACATATGGGTATATTATAATAGTACATATGGAAATTACTGCAGCAAGTTCTCTCCTTCCTCTTGTTACATTGCCACTGTTTAATCGATCCCTATTGAAGAATGGACTATCTGTTCTAAGGCAAAAATTAAGTGCACCACACACGCATTCTTTTTGCGCCTTATGGTTTAATCTGCTAGACTTTCCGGTGAGTTGAGAATGTACAACCAAAATGGCTGACCGGGTGAAGACGGAGGAATAATATATAAGGCTGGCCTGCACCAACTGCGGCCTGCTCTAATATTTTGAGGAGAAAAAATTAGCTTGAGATGGTTTCAGTGCCAACGTGAACCACAGGATAAGCAAACGATGACATCGTCTGTGAGGGGGGTTGCCAGCTCCAAACTGGAGGCATGTTTGCAGCAATGGTGACTGCTGGTGCATGCACAGCACTTGGTCTGGATTGCACGTCAACTATCCCGGGAAAACTGTCCAGGGAGGGCCCCGTTGCCGCCGCCTGCTGCTGAAGCGACTGGTGCAGAGGCTGTGAGTGCTGTGAAGGTGGTGGGTGGTGCTGCTGCTGAACATGCTGCTGATGCGTGTGATGCTGGGGAAGGGAGGTGCCGTGTTGTGATAAATGGGCGTGCAGTTGCTGCGTCAAATGTTGAGGTTGCAGGTGTGATAGGTGTGAAGTCTGGTGTGGGCCTTCCTGGTGCTGCGTAAACTGCTGGTGATGGTACGAGGGCACTTGCCGGCTCGCCAGGCCGTACGAGCCGTGATACTGCGCAGCAGCGGGAGGCCCTGGAAACCGCTGAAAGCCCGAGTTCCACGTGTAGCTCGCTGCAGCACCAGGTGGGGCGGCAAAATGTCCCTCCACACCGAGGATCTGTGGCTGAGGTTGTGGTTCTACATGAGAGTGAGAAGTGCTGCCTGTAAGCAGTTGAGTACTGTCTGTTGAAGCAGTTTCCGAGCAAAGACGGACCTGCAAAACACGACCACCTCAGTCTGTCTTGCTCTCGCACAAAACCACACGGTGCAGGACGCGCGGAGAAGGCTCTCGGAAGCGAACACCGGCTCGGGCAACTCTCCAATATACCCTTCGTAGGATATGCAGCTAACTGCGTTCCGTTGCTGTACATGGGAAGAAATTAGCTGCACACTTTGACTTGTGCCTACCAGTGACTGATCGATCCGAAAAAATACAGCGGACAACCGGTGGGAAGGATCAACCCTTCAGCCTGCTGCTTCCAGGTACCAAGAGCTTCGCAGGGACGGAGGAATCCATTCATGACGACAGCCTCGAACTTCCCCGCCCAGTGAACTAAAAATTGTGCCCAAACCTTTGGAGCATCCCACAGACTTTGGATGTCTTGAGCACAAGAATAATTAAATACCAGTGGCCACCACACAGGCCTGTTCAAAAAAGTGTTTCCTGAAGTGTATGCGGAAAAGGCATGACGGAACGCTACACCTGGGGGAAAACGTCGATGCAGCGCCACAGGCGACGAAATAAACAAGTACAGTCAACTTTAGGAAAAGGAATAATACCTCTTCTCGCATACGATGCGTTTGCATGGACAACATCCGCCAGGAATATAGTGCCTCGTCTCGTTGGGATATCAAGTCACTGTTTTCAGCCTGCGGTTAAGTTGTGCACAGCGATACAGAGCTTAGCACATTCTTTTGAACACAAGATTTCCAAGCTGACGAGAGGTCTTATGTACGCGACAACTCCATACTTGCAAGATCGCAAGCGACACAGACAGCGGATAGAAAATGAGACGTGCAATGTCTCTCATACCTCAAGGGACTGAACCCGTTTCGCCAAGTCCTCATACTGAGCTTTCTTCCTTCGAATAGTATTACGTGCGGATTCTCGATTCGCCTGATCAGCATAGCACAATATCGAAAGTTCGCAGCTCTCACTCAGTCCAATAAGGGCTGAGGCGCATCAGCTGTTCACGGTCGAACAAGTCAAAACAATTCAAAAGTCCTTGCAACTCATACCAGGAGTATGCCGGAGAGTTCAATTCTTAAGGGGAGAACCTGAATACGCCGAACTCGCTTTGCTTCACGTTCTTCTTCAGTCTTTATCTTGTTCCCTCTGCCTTTTCTTGGAGCACCAGAAATTGAATCCTACAACACCATTCCCACCCTCAGAGACTCGGCTCTGCTCGCTCTCTTCAACCACCTAGAATATGCCCGATTATTTGTGTACGGGTGCTTCTCCTGGAAATGCATTATTTCGACTTGATGTCGCTTATGCTGTCGACCTCAAAATCTTCCATAAGGCATATATAAACACCGATTCGCAAACGTGTGAAGATTTCTTGCACAGTGACCGTTACCTGTTCTCCGTTCAATCCTATTTCGCAATTCATCTCGGTCCTGCCGTTATATCCAAAAGTGACTTGTCGCAGCTCGTCGTTCGAAGCAAACGGAGCCGTTTGAGGGATACCGTCACAGCTCTGTTCCGAGATCGCACTGCTGCTACCGCTTTTTATGTTTGGCGGTTGAGAACTGTTAATACTTAGGGGTCCTTGGCTCACTCCGTTTGCCACAGGGTCAGGTTTGATGTCTTCCAGCTGCTTGCCAGCAGCAGCTAGGGCGCATAGGGACTCCCAAGCTTCCGCAGACTTGGGGGCAACTTGCATCATAGTAGACTGCGAGTGTGAACCTGCGGAACTGTTACTCTTAGCGTTCCGACCTTTAGCCCCTCCGGCCTTGCGCGAGACTTTCTTCGCGACGGCATTCTGACTGCTGCTCGCTTTTCGCGGGTCAATGGATGAAGTTGCGGATCGTCTGGCATTCCTTTTGCTCTTGCACTTATTCTGGACCGTTGAAAGGTGCGGAACCTCTGCATCTTCATCAGTAATTTCTGCGTTCGTTCCATCTTCTACGTCGAACCCCGCTTCCGCTATTGCGTCCCCTTGAGACAGTTCTACCGTGTGCTCATCGTCAGTCATTTCATCGTCTTCTAACATTCCTGTGGAGAGCTCTCCTTTCTCCCGCGAGCCAATGGACTTTCCTACCACTTGTGCTGCCTCAATTTTGACCGCATCAGAGACCGTTACCACTTTCGTGCCTGTAGCTGCGAAAACGTTGAAAAACGTAAGAAAACGCCTAAGGATCGTCCATGAACTGCCGTACAACCAATTTGAAAAACTTCCCCCTATATCTCACAGCGCCCTGGGAAATTGTTCTTGCGAACGAATAACCACGCGTAAACTGCATCGATGTAAAGTAAAGCTTCGAACCAAACGCAACTTAGCGTTGTAGACCTCCCGGATCTGTCACTGTCTGTAGTGAGTATGAGCACTTTCCTATGAACAAAGCCTAGGTTGGAACTTCGGAGGCTGCACTATGCGACTAAGCAAATCGGTTGAAAAGCTTGGGTCAGACGTTCTCGTGGGTCGACAGACCACGAATCAAAACCTACCCAAAGTTCACGAAAGACACACGCGGTGTTCTGACAAGAGGACGTACCAGACGTAAGGGCTTTCACACAACGTTTGTCACGGCCACCGTTGGCAGGACATTTCTCACAAGTGAAAGTTGCCCTGCGGAGACACACGTAGTGAGACAATCCGCATAAGATGCTGTAGAAATATGCTGTAGAAAGTACCCTTGGGTTCACACGATGTCCACGCACCTTCGTGATGCTACAAGAGTCATTTGAGAAGAGCAGTGCAGGCAAAACCAAGAGACCTTTCGCTCACTATTACTCCCACGCACCGCCCCTGACATCGCCACCGCTTTGGCCATGCGAGCTACAAATATCTGTCAACCTTAACAGAAAGGAAATGCCACTGGCGTTCACAAGCGTTCGCTAAACTTCCATTTTCGCTGCTTTGTCGTCCTCATCATGAAATTCAACAAATTTGAAGGTGATGTTTTTTCCGGCTACGTGTTGCTGGGCCTGAGATGCTCTGGGCCGAACGCCAGGGACACTCAACACAATTGAAGAGACTCATTCCGGCACGTTTCCCTTAAGGAACAGAGGTTGTGTGCTGCACACACTATTGCAAGTTTGTCGGAGTTGGTCTGCTGCAATTCGATGTACATTCTGATTCAGTTGCGGATTCGTGCGTCTCATCCTTCAGAGTGGATCACTAAGGACGCTCGGCAGGGACAAACTGCTTCATGCTTGTGAGGTGTTTTTTTTTACTGAGTATTGCTGACTTGGCCCGAGTCCAACTTCATGAGTTCATCTCACCGCACGTCGGGTAGTCACTTCTGATATTTAAGAATCTGGCGGTGAAGGGGGAACGAAGTCTCCAACAAGGACTGAATGAGAAGCGCGAGCGGAGGAAGTTTCGGAAAAGAATCTCAGGTGATGGGGAGATATTTTCTATAGGCTCTAAAGGGTCGTTTTGACATGCGATGGGTTGACATTTTGATTCTCAGTTTTCTAATCAGCTGCGGCTACATAGCCCAGCTTGCATGACACATATGACACATATGTGAATGGAACCCGGCCGGTGCACTGCGTGTGGAATTACAAAAAATATAATACGACAAATCCAGAAGTGCCAAAAATCAAGGACTCCCGTCAGACAGGAATCAGGGTCCCACGACTCGACTGCCGACCCCAGCCTTCTGCATGCGGGCACACGCCCCTCGTGCCAAAGGACTGAGGCCTGCAAATACTATCATTACCCTAAAGAGTACAGACTATGGACCTAAAATGCTATGCTAGGGCTGAAACCCTCAAAAAGCATAATTACCCGCTCCAGCTCAGAGTCAGGCATGACAGCAATAGCAAAGCCATCACCTAGCAAAGCCTACTGAACAATGCCTAGATGAGAAGCAGCATGAGGTAGCTTCGCAGCCCCCCACCGAAGGATCACTATAGCTACCTCTCACCACAGCGGTCGGCACTGAACAGGCACAGGTCCTAGTCTCCTCTACCTACACTCTAATGAGCCGACTGCCCCTCTGCGGGCCGGATCTGCACGGCCTCCAGCTCAGAGCCCAGCTGCTCCAGGTCCTCCAAGTCCTGCAGCTCCTGCACTGATAGCGGCCTCTCCTCATCCGTACCTGAATCACAAGGGAGGGCGGGTGGGAAAGTCCACACAATCACAGTAACACGGCAAGAGGCCCTCTCAGTCCGTTGCTGGCCTCTTAGGCCTCCGACTGATCAGAAAACCTCAGTTTTCAGATCTGCTCCGGATGACAGTCATACTGCCTGTCATCCTACACTGATCAGAAAACCATCAGTTTTCTAATCAGCTGCGGCTACATAGCCCAGCTTGCATGACACATATGACACATATGTGAATGGAACCCGGCCGGTGCAAGCACACAAAGATCACCACAAAGCAGTGCACGTGTAATGCATGATAACAACAAGCAATCAGACAAGAAAGGCCGCCTACTCTGCTGAGCATGGGGCATGCTTCTGGACACCGCCAGCCTGCGGTTGAGGTTGGTAGCCTTGTAGGTGGCCGCAGCCGCCGACGAGCTCCAGCCACCGTACTGATTGAACTCGAAATCAGTAACCTGGTCAGCCGCAGCCACCGCCGTAGCCCCACCAGACCGCAGGGACTGGGTCCCGTACAGCTGCCTCAGAGCATCGGGGTCCAAGCCAGAAGCCTCACCCAGCATCCTGAACAGGTACCTCCTCAGCTGAGGATAGTCCAGCCTCTTCCCCGTCAGGCAGTCAGCCGACGGGTCCCGCTGAAACCGCCTGCCATCAATCTGCTGAAACAGGGGCTCGTCGGGCTGCACCCCCCGTGCAATCTGAGTGTCAACCCACCTCTGACTGACCTCCACTGGGCACAAAGGCTGCCCCTCAGCCGCCCGGGCAACCTCCACCAGCTGACCATACCTGTACTTGTCCGTCTTCCGCTTCTCGAGGAAGGTGGTCATGTGGGTCTCACAGAACTTCATATCCCGCAGTCTCACCTTCTCCGCACAGTCATACCGCCAGAAGCCTGTCCACATGTCCAAACCCAGTGTAGCAAACATCTGCCGAGTGACACCTCCCAGCATCAACCAGCAACGAGCACCACTCTGCACAAATGCAAACTCCAGCGGCTCCTTCCTGTTGAGCCGCCTGTCCCCCAGCCTCCTGTGAGCTGCCTCCCGTACCGCGGCCACCAGCCGATGAGAGGTGGGGTTCCGGTCCGCCGGGACCAGAGCCAAATCATGAGCAGTGAAAACCATAGCCGAAGCGGTCTTCACCACAGAGAAGGTCCTGGCCGCATTGGCTATGTACTGCAAGTACATAGCCACCGTGACCGGGTCGGCAGGAACAGGCACCCTAGGCGGGTCACGGTCCTGACAGAAAGCCTGGTACCGTACGAACACCCGAGAGTAGCCCCGCATGGTGCTAGCCTCACGGGTGCCAGACACCGCCAACAGCATGTCTGCCCGCAGCTGCATCTCCAACGGGTCCGTCACGGAGAACTGCAGCCCAGCCCACTGCTCCCCAGTGCCTATGATGCCTGCATGAAAGGCAGCCCCCATCTCATACCCCTACCCCAGTCACAAGCCATGCAACCCCCCAAGGTACAGCGGGGACCGGGGCCTGCAGGCTCCCTCTCATCGAAGGAGACCCGCAAGAGGAGGACCCGAAAATCCGGCAGGCCCACCCCCCCCTCATTGGCCCTTCCGAGGCCAGGGAGGAAGGTGTCCGCAGAAGGCTGGAGCTCCGCCCACTGCACCACACAGTCTGCCAAGTGAACCCCGTCGGGACACAGCAAGACCCACCACGGCTGGAAAGTCCAGACCGGGGCCACAATGGAGGCCGCAGCCCTCTCAGCCTGCAGAAACAGCAGGAGCCTCCCGATCATCCGAAAAGGCGGGTTGCACCAGTTGACGTGCTCCCGCCAATCCGTCTGACCGAAAGTGTCAACCCCCGACGTACCTGGACAGTGCCAAGCACTGTTGAAAGACGGGGCACCTGCACTGTCAAAAACAAGACAATTCTTGTCAGTTGCAAACCTGTCCCGGGTGTGCCTCCACCCCCCGGCAATCCATGGGTCAGCCCACCGAAAGATTGCCGGGTTGACCATCCAGTCATCATGGTCTCCGATCTTGGACAGGGCATCAGCCCGGGTCTCAAACTCCCTGGGCATCCAAAGGGAGGACAAAACCACCCCGTGGTCAGCACAGAAATCATGCACCGCTAAAGCCAGCTCCTGGAGCTCCTGATGCCTACTGCCAGACTCAATGCCAAAATGCACAGCCTGGTTGTCACAAATGACAAGCACCCTCTTCCCTCTCAGCCTGCCAGCCACATCAAATGCCCGGAGAGAGTCAAAAATGCCCCTGAGCTCCTTGAGAGTGGATGACTTCAGTCTGTCTGACATGGTCAGATAACTGTGGCCAAGCAACTCAGGTCCCCCAAAGGACTGCTCCAGCCAGGAACCCCATGCCACCTCAGAGGTGTCCGCATGGACTGTCTCCAGCTGAAGCCCCGCCCCCTGGGCTCCCAAATGCCTCTCTGATGCCTACGAAAGCCGTCTGTCAGCCAAAACTCTAGCTCTGTCCGAAGAGCATCAGTACCCGGGACATGAGAAGCCCACGAGCCCCAAGTCAGGGTGTCGGCTATGAGTACTGCAGCCGCCCTAGCATACAGTCTGGTGACACCCCCTAGTACAAACCACTGTGCATTAACTAAGCCTGCAAACTTAGCCACAAGCCTCAGAGGCAACCTATGAAATAGCCTCAACAAGTCTGACACACAAGCACGGATCTTGCCCAGAGCCTTTTCAGGCACGAACAAGACCCCCCCCTCCAGGTCTATGCCTATGCCAATATGCACAAGGGCCCGTGTGAAAAACAGCTGAGACTTGGACTCTGACACGAGCCAGCCTGCCTCCCGCACGTCCCGCATAATACGGGACAACACAGCCAAAGCCGAGGGGTCCGTGAGTGTAGGAGCCGTCACAGCAAAGGCAAAGTCGTCCACGTAGGGGTGCACACGGAACCCGAGACCCCGCCACTTACCTACGAGCTCCTTGTTGATCTTCGTAAACACCCAGCAAGCTGGGGCTAGACCAAACGGCAGCACACAGAACTCAAAGAATCTACCCTGCCACTCAACAGCAACATAGGTACGAGACATCTCGTGGAGGTCTACGTGGTAATACCCTGACTTATAGTCAAAGTAAAACAGCCCGTCATCCCTCCTAAGCAGGTCTACAAAAGGTTGCAGGTGTTCATACTTGAACTTCGGAAAGATTAGAAAGGCATTGAGCCACTTACCGTTGAAGATTAGCCGTAGCTTGTCCCGAGAGTCGTCCACCATTAAAGGCAGTACAACCCGCGGCTTGCTGGGCACCTCTCTCAAGGCGCCCATAAGGACACACTCCTGCACAGCGTCAGTAACAAAGGCGGCGTGCCTAACAGCAGACACGTGGTTAGTCAAGTGCACTCGGGGCGGAGCCCTGCCATCTTTAAACTTCAAGTTAAATCCTCTCTCAATCCAAGACATCACATACGAAGAGCGGACAAAGGTCCGCCAAAAGGGGGCTCGTTCCCTAAGTCTCCCCGCAACACGGGGCACCGGAACGCCCTGTTCACACAAGGGTATGGCCTCGACAAGCTCTTCCTCAGACAATTCAGAACCTGGAACACAAGGAAACAACAGCCCGCGGGCCAAAAGTTCATTACAAATTTAGGGTTCGTCCCCACAAATTACATTTAAGTTGGGCATTCCACCTCAACTGTTAAGCATTCCGCTTAAGCTGACAGTACTAGCCTTCATGGCTCTACA
>LGRX02001795.1:12219-27154 GCA_001247695.2 Cymbomonas tetramitiformis | reverse complement strand
CCGCATCTGGAACTGGCTGATCGACGAGTGAAACGTACCCGGCAGATCATCGAGTACTACGATCCAGCATACTACTTCATTGAGAACCCAGCTGGGGATGATTTGCGAGGGCTGCACACGCGATCTGTGATGAAGGGGTTACCTGATCCTCACCCCGTCTCCTACTGTAGGTATGGGACACCATACATGAAACCTACACATATGGACGAACGCCGTGCTACCCGTACCCCTGCTGCAGTGTACTCAAGCAACGCCATGTCCCGCGAGAGCTGTGCTGGGAAAGCACGAGAACACATCGCAAGAAGGAGTTTCAGCGTCCAGAACACGAGGCATGGGGTCAGCGCAAGCAGTATACGCGATTCCCCGCACCTTATTGCACCATCTGTTCTGTGGACTGAAGTTGGGCAAGCGCATGAGCGAGGAAAGTGCAGCAGCTATCATGGACCTCATCGCCACCCTGACAGCGCAGACGGACGAGATCTCGATGCAGGAACAAGATACTGGGGTCTAAAACCCTCAGGGCGCAAAGCAGCGCAAGACCCGCAAAGCGAGAGGAGTACCAGGGCGACAGAACCGTTTAAGCGTTGGCAGCGTAATTCGGGGACGGAACCTCGGGAAACCTCCAGCGCGGAAGGGGACTCAGACCCAAGGACTGAACTGAACGCTGCTCGTTGCATAACGCGTATCAAAATACACCTGAGAAATACAGTAATAAAACCATATGAACGAAAGAATTGCCACTCATTATCATAAAAATTATCGCAATAATAAAACAATAAAGGCGACTGGAACTTTTTCGGAGGGGTGTATGGGCCCACCACGCTTCCACTGCGCATTTTCGTCACACTGGAAGTACAATAAATAATTGAGACAGGCGTCACGCGGAACTTGCACTAAAACTATGCCATTGCACTTGCAGTTCCAGAACCCTAAACATTTCTGCAGGGATGCTATTCGCCTCACTGTCCTGGTCAATGTCCAACAAGTGTACAATCTCGTTCTCGTCGAACTCCATCCGTGCAATGATCGGACGATGCTGCCCCGGACGTGTGCAACGAGAGCGATTTTGACGGACCGAGCATTATTTTGCCCGTTTGTCAAGGTTGGTTGTTGTTGGCAGGATTCAACGACATTCGCATTCATTACGGGCGGGTTGTTAGTTCTTTTTATAGTGGGCGGTCTGTTCACCAATTAATTATTCAATCAATTAACTGACTTCAACCCCCCACCACCACCACCACTGAGAATCGAGAAAACCAATTAATTTTTTGTTATTTTTTTACATAGGTCGTTTTGGGGCAAAATAATTATTTAATTCTAAAATTAATAATTAAGACACAGTGTTGCCAGGATATTGCAATTGTATTATATACGCACACGCAGTGAACGATCCGTTTCTGACGACCACGCGCAATAAGTTCTACTTCGAAACATCATTTTCTAAGGGTACGCGTTATCGAAACGACTGACTACATGCATGCATAACACGGTACGTGTTACGCGTGTACGAATCGTCACGTGATGCATGCTACTAAAATCTGAATTGCAGCGACCTTCGCTCATATCTATGGGTGTTTCACACTGTGAATCGCTTCGTGTGTAGCCTTGTATGCCCCGTCGCACCGGGACACGCGTCGTGATTATCACGGTCTGATTTAATTATCGGGTGCCTCTGTTGCTTGGTACAAATCACACAATGCGTGGTGGTAAGCCAGAGTGAATATTATATTATATAAATACAGCCTTGTTCATCAGTGCTTATCCTTTTGCTGAGTATGACATGAAAAAGCAGAGTTCACTTTGGAATAATATTTAGTAAAACTCGTGATAAGAATTTATTGATTAAGTGATGATAGCCCTGGTTGACAGCATAGCGAAATAGAGCGAGGCTTTCGGCGGGTGCATACAGTTATTATAATAACTGAAACTAAGCACTTGCCACCCTTGCGACACTCGGGTCTACATATTTGAAATAATATGATTGAGTCGCAGTGAAAAAAGCTTTGTGCGTGTGCGTGTGCGTGTGCGTGTGCGTGTGCGTGTGCGTGTGCGTGTGCGTGCGCGCGTGTGCACATGTGTGGGATACGAAATAAGAAGACAAAGACAAAAAAAAATGGAATATGGAAAAAGAGATGAAGCAAGGGGATAGAAAAAAGTTGCTCGAGATGAAAAAAGTTGCTTGAGATGAAATAAGTGAACTTCCTGTATATAGGGCCCAGGGGTGTGGGGCAGTCATACTATTATTTTGATACAGTGTGCTCCCCTCCTGATGACTACGGTGTACCTTGAGTACTACGGTAGTTATTCAGTGACCGGCCCCTTTTTTGAAATATGGGCCGCTCCCTTGGCTGCACTCTCACTTTGGCGACACCGTCTTGAAACAGGTACAGCAGCCTTGCTTTATGTGTATTTTTAGCATGGCTAATAGATGAACTGAAGTTCACTGATGATGGGTTGATATATTTTTTCAACTCTGCTCCTCTAGTCATGTGCCGTGAGGGTGTACATATGCTAGTGGGGTCGGCCCCTTATGCAAGGGCCGAAAACCGGTTATGGACTGCCTAGTTCATCAGTGCTTTTCCTATTGTAGAATATGATTTTGGACGAGAGAAGTTCACTAGAAATCGATATATAAGTGTTTACAAAGTGATGATAGCCCTGGTTGACAGCGTTGCGAAATCGAGCGAGGCTTTCGGCGGGTGCATGCAGTTATTTACACTGTGACTAAGCACTTGCCACCCTTGCAACACTCGGGTCGACATATTTGAAAAAATGTGAGCGAGTCGAAGTGAATAAGTGCGTGTGCGTGTGCGTGTGCGTGTGCGTGTGCGTGCGTGTGCGTGTGTGTGCGCGCGCGTAGTGTGCGTGCATGCGTGTGTGTACAACCTCCCGGTCTGTCAAATATTCGATTGGGATGGTCCAAGAATGTAGCTCGAAACTCGATTTCTCCCTGTAGCTCGAAACTCGAAACACAGTTTTCCCCTCGTTACTTGGCTACATCGGACCAAATTGGACGAGGTTGGGCCCCGACGAACCTTTTGCGTGATATACCCCTAATTAGATAGACGCATTACCAGTTAAACTTTAGATGAAACAATTATGGCATGTGCTATCCTGGTGATGTATAATATAGTGTCGATTGACCTGCAATCCTAAGTAACCATGCACACTCGACCCATGCATACATCAAGGCAGGTATCACAAAAGCATGCTTCCAACGTCGGATAGTGAGCATTGATGATCATAATATGATAATGTGTTGAGTGTAATGAAAATCGCAATACCAATGTAAGCATAATCCCGATCCCTCGCCGCCTATCGCCCGAAAAGCACTGCAGGCAACTAATGAGGCAGCTTTTTAGGTGGTTTCTTACCGGTCGTGTTAGGGTTAAATGAGCAGAGTGCCGCAGAGGTAGGATTATAAACATTTCTGGTACCAGTTATCATGGGATTTTGTCGCAAAGTGGGGTATTGTGTCTCGAGAGTGTTTTTGGGTGATCCAATGCCCACAACGGCACCTCGCATAGATGATGAAACTGACCTACCGCCGAAACCGGTTCAAAGACCTTGATATGAAATATTCAAGACGTAATAGTTGTCCCGAATTTAAAAAAACGAGATCTGGACCTTTGAAAGCAGTTGTGCGACAAATAAAAACACTGACGCGACAAAAAGAAGAGGGTACCCTTGTGCCATGCACAATTTTTCAATGCTATGAAATTTGATATTTTCAATTTGAGATCGCGCAACGCATATTCCTGTGATTCTTATCAATGCTCACTATCCGAGGTTGGACACATGATTTTGTGGTACCCTTATGTATGAATATGTCGAGTTTGCATGGTTATTACTAAGGATTGCAGTTATTATTCGACACTTAAAGAGCCCCAGGACAACATAACGATCCAACTCGCTAATTTTCGTCTTCTTCTGAATTATAAGCTAATTATGACAAACAGAGCATATGCCGCCCTACAGGATTCGTTGAGGCCCAACCTCATCCTTTTAGTCCGGTTTGACCAAGTAACGAGGGAGAAATCGTGCGTGGCGTGAAATCGAGTTTTGAGCTGCCTTCGTGGACAATCCCAATAGACTATCTGACAGGCCCGGAGGTTGCATATGTATATCCACGAAGTACAACGTGTGCATGTGCTTAGTGCTTAGTGCGTGTGTGCGTGCGTGCTTAGCTTAGTGCGTGTGTGTGTATAAACGATGATTGCATGACAAATACGTATCGACTTCCCCAATTAGATACTTCGTCATAAGCTATGCTAGAAGCATGTTTATAATTATAAACTCGCTAACAATATGTTTTAAGAAGATCAAGACCTACAGGTACCTTGAGTGCCATGTGGCGTATACGACAGCTTGCCTTTCAGATAACTTCGAAATGAATTCTGTGGCTAGATCCCGGCATTGCATATTTGGGTTCATCGTTGCATGTGTAGCTTCTTTGCTGCAGCGGTGATAGGCGCTGGTTCCTTTCCAGGATTGAATGCCCAGCTACTTTTAGCACCACACCCGGCAAATCCGTAATACTTGTAGTACCTAAATGATGCACATGCACATGCACTTGTTAGCGACGCTCAAACAAAACAATAGTCTCAGAGTTTGCATAGTATCATCACATTCGTATTTAGGGTTTAGCGTAACACCACACACACTAAATGGCATGAGATCAGCCGACAAAAGCCAGCCCACCATCATCCCAGTGGATGTGAGAAGCAAATCAGGAGCAGGGCGGAGCCGTGACGAGATACCACCAACTCATACATATTTCCAACCCAGATGCAAAGCAGCATGGAAAGATGATACGATGTGACCGATCATAGCCCAGCAATAGTTGGTCCCAGGGTCACGGAGTAGGTGGACCTTGCTGGCATGCCCCCCAGTGGCTCACGGTCGATGACACCACACACACGCACACGCACACGCTCTCTCTCTGTGTGTGTGTGAATAGGGTACGGCGGCAGCTTCCTTGGATGTCAATTGCATTCTCAGTTTCCGATTCCTTCAATCGCTTTTGAGTAGTGTCACTCAGGAAGTCCAATCTCATTTTAGCACAGACACATGCATGCAGAAAGAATGGCGGCATGGATGGCGGTATGATGGCCCTTAAAAATGAGTAACTGCTGAATATGCCACACAATGCCTCGACACACGCAGTTTAAGACAGCGCAGAAGAAGTAAGTGCTGCGAGTGGGTGACCGTAGACGCAGTTAGCCTGGCGCTCAGCTTCTGGGGCGCGGGAGCAGGTCAGAATTCTGAGTCCCGTGGAGTTACTTCAGAGCAAAGTTGATAGACAGCCTGGCGTCGAACAGCTCTATGGCAGTTAGTGCATGGCGGTAGCTCGCTAATAAGGCTTGGCTTGAGCATGAGTACATCCTGACTTGGCGGGGTGTTTTCAGTAAGCAGACGGAGTAGTCACAAGTGCACTCAGATGGCTCAGTGCAGCGCATTGAGGCTGAATCTCCACAAGCTCCGGAAAATCCGGCTAAATATCTGAGAGTGTATGCTTAAGTTTTTCATATTGGCATGGGAACCTGGAGCAGTACATGACAAATTCTGAGGCAGCCTGATAGCCCGGGCACCGACTGTCGGCGGACCTCCACCTAACCACCCTTAGAGATGCATGCAGAGAAAACAGGGATACTCACTTGTAGTCGCGATGCATTGCTTTCTTGGCATTTTCAGGCGTTGATCCAAGCTGATGAGCACACAGAGATCCATCCACCCCACGATTCTCTCATGATCAGTTGTTGCACATAAGTGTCCCCACGAAAAGTCCTTGTGACTAGAACCTTGATTTGAATTCTATTTGTGAAATCTACTGAGCAAACAAAACGCATGAAGAAGTAATTTCAAGAAGCATGCCGCGAGTGAAAGCAGGACGCGTGGGAGACACTTCATATTATCAACCCATTATTCACGGCTGGTGGCACATGTTCCATAAGACCGTGAAGAAACCTAAGCTGCTGCCGAGGACATCATACTTATATTCAAATGCTGTGTCAAACGAGAGCATGGGCCCTCATGGGATGCTGACACAACGCGTCGAAAAGGAAGATTCTTCAACGGTTCTCGCGTTGCGTGTAGCTCGGATGGTGTGGCACACCTGACGTTTAACTTCTGTTCGTGTGGGAGAGGCGGCAAGCTCATGGGGTCGGACGAGCTCAACTGTTGCCTGCGACCTCCGCATTTTACCCTTCGGCTGAGTTTTCCCTTCTAAGCGAAAAATGAGCTTTAACCATTGTTTCCCTTGCGGTGCTACTTTGGAGCTCTCCTGCTTGTAGACTGACATAGGCAACGTGCACGAGAAGTTCCTCAAGGAATTTGTCAACAACGTCAAGCTACATATGGTCAAGGGTCAGGCAGGCTTGACACCCAGATATGCTTGCGTCAAGTAAATGGTCATAACAGACATTGCAGCAGGGGCAATACCCGAACATGAGCACTTGCTTGCCGTTTCAAGTGCAGATCGCCCATCATACCCAAGTCCACGGTCTTCAAAACATGCGGTGGCATGAGTAGTTCCTCCATGCCCTCATAATCATGTGCATCGTATGGCTTAGACGTTGGGCTGTGAAGACGTTGGCCATAGGTCCCAGAGGGCGGCACTGTATCAGTTTCGATCGGGGAACCCCAGGCATTCGATGGAGGTTCCATACTCTGTGCTTGAGAATTGAAGGAGACCATCGGCTGGCGAACACCTGGTGGCAGCGCCCCAGGCGGCAATTCCCGACTCGGACCTGCTCCTGCTTGTTGTCTAGTGTCGTAGGTTGCGGATGCCACGTCGACAGGAATGTAATCCTGTTGTCTGCTGTCCATACGTACATCCCGATCATCCACCACTGCAGCCGGCTCGGTAGATAGCTTGTTATATCCATTGACTTCCCCCGACCTCTTGCACGCCTTACCGTATACCTGCCAATTCTCAAACTGGCAATTCAACAGGAAACATCGAGTGTTGGGATCCTGGATCCGAATAGGATGAATAAGTTTCAATTTTTTCAAAAAGATTAAATGTGTTTCTTGCAGATTAGTTTTCAGTAACAAGGGGAGGGACCTCTTTAGCTAAAGTATTGGGCGTTACACGTTCTACAAGAACCACCCCTTGCAAGGATAGCATCTCATCTTCACACCGCACCTGCGTGGTGCATGGCTGCCTAGGGGCAGCACGGATGGAGTGCGCTCGTGCTTGAGGATGCTGCTGCCTTGAGTGCTCCAGCTTGATGATGTATGACACAGCCATCTTGAGAAGCCCAAAGCCCAAAGACTTATCCTCATACTTATCATCATACTTCAGTCACTCAAGGTTTCTCTTGGTTTCAAACAGATGTGTCGTCAGGCAGCACACATCTGAGCGCAGCAGATCTGAGTGCAAAGGGATGCAAATACGCTTCGCGAGAAACAATGATGAACATGGAAATCTGCAACAGAAGGTATACCTCTGCTGTGTTGAAAACTGGCACGCCCCAACGTACAGCGATGTCATGAAGAACAGTGCGTGCCATATTCAGGTCCGCTGCGATCGCAGGATGAACTGCGCCGGGCTTCCCTTCCGGACCTGTTGGTAGAAAGGCGGCACAACCCTGCTCCCCCGGGGCCAGCCACTCACTGACGAGCCACGTCAAAAGCAAACAGAAAGTCAATTTGCGGGTGTGTGCTATACCGTATGGCTGGACAGAAGTAGGCAGAACAGCAGCAAAGTATGGCAGCATCTCTAGACAAAGAGCACTACTTAAACAAGACATGTACAGGTGCTGAATGTGAAAATACCTTCTCACTTGGAATCTCTTCGAGGACAAGAATCATCTCACGCCTGAGATACCCCATCAAGGATGTACGGTAAGTGATAGTATCTTGCCTCAGCAAGTGTTTTTGAGCCTCTACAAGCGATGACGGTTGGTGTTAATCAGTTTTTCCCATTTCTAAGGGCCGGACTCCCATTTGTAAGGGGCGGCCTTCAAGCAGCAGTCACCCAGCACTCGAATCAATGCACGGACCTGGACACAATGAGATGCGCAGCCTCGACCATGATCTTTGCTCCAGAAGTATTTGCATCGATAACATATAGCAATGTGCGGCTATCCTCTTTGCCAACTTCCTCCTCCATGCGATCCTGTCAGGGTGAATCAACCAGTTAATATACAAATAGTATACTACAACTAGACTGGGAGGGTAAGCAAAGCAAAAGGTGAGTCTTGGGATATGCAGGGCGTGGCCGTTACAAAAGGTGAGTCTTGGGATATGCAGGGCGTGGCCGTTGAAATAAAGGTGCAATAACTGGAACACAATTGCACAAGAGCTCAACAGCGTCTTCACTCAGCTTGTCAAAGATCTCCGTTTTTGTCCGCTTCGCACAGTTTGGGGACAACTGAGGAAAGGAAGACCTACCTGTGGATCGTAGAAGGTCAGACCAGCCGATTCCAGCAGGGGAATGGCAATATCGCTGCGCCAGGCGGCATTATTCTGCCAGGTTGCTCCTCCGAGATAAACAGCGCACGAGCCTGAAGAAAGGGGCGAAGGCGGAAACTACAGACATTCAGAAAATAACATGCTGCAAATGGCGGTCAAATATATAACTGCTACAGGATGCAGCGTTAGTACGTGCAGTTGATGTTAAATGTTACCACAAATAGCAATTATGAAAAGGATAAACTGAGGTGTCAAGACGGAGTCAAATCAGACAATCAGTGTTAATGTTAAACTGAAGTCTTTGCATAGTAGTGAAGAGTCTTCCCCCATCAAAATTTCACTTCTGTTTCTTACTTCGCGTGAAAGACTCCCACGACTTACCACTATGAGTACGGGCAGTTGCCGTTTTGATATTCGGGGCGTGAGGGACTCGAGCTGGATATGGATCCGAAATTATTGCACCAATTGCTGTGCGTATACTTGGCATCACCTGCAATGTGCATTCTTTCGAAAAGCTGTTGGAGTCACAAAATTACTTGCTGACTGATTTGCCAAAACGCGGAGAAGATGATTAGAGTACCTTGGCTGCATATGCTGCTGCGACTCTCAGAACATGAGCACGCGCATGATTTAGGTCAGTGAGCACGAAGGGTGAATATCGCTGAAGCCCAGAACCTCGAAACTAAGTCAGTCCCACTATGCGCAGAAGAAACTGATAATAAGGAAAACTCTGCCATATGCTGTGCTCAAAGTCGAGTGTCGCAATCAATGGAGCTTACGTCAGAGGAAAACTCGGTTTCAACACGAATATCCTCGACGGCAAGGACAACTGCTCGGCCAGTCACGATTTGTTCCGTCGCTTCCACCATTCGGGTTACACCTGAGCAACATTCCTGCTTTCAGCTCCATGCTTTATTCGTATTCCAAAGAACGCCGCTGCGACAGTGTTACCGTGAGACTCATACCTGGAGCAAGGCCACTGAGATTGTAGAAGAGAAGCTTCGCCGCTCGACGAGCCTCTGCGACCTCTTGCGCAAGTTCTGGCACCCATTTTTCAGCCTGCACCCAAACCGCTTAAAGGGCCTTAGTAAGATGAAGCTTTCTTGTTCGGAATGCTGAAAACATATTGAGAAATGTACAAAGACTTGAAACTGCAAAATCAACGAAACTAAGAAGTGCGGGAGCTCGCCGTACTGTGTTCGCCCGTTGCCGACCGCAGAAAAGTGAGACATTCGCGCATTCGGAATCACACGACACGACACGTAAACTTGGACCTTGTATTGGTTCGCAGGGTGTATGTAGCAACGCGCGGAATTCATAATATATCCTGAAATTTGATGAAATTGCGCAAACGATAACTTGCTAGTTGTTGGCGCTTGAACTGTGTTAGAATCTGGCTCGACCTGAGGATTATAATAAGAAATCCCTGCAGCTTCCAGCATCGGTTCCGCAATATCTTCTCTCCACTGCGCCGGCTTATCCACGCCACCCAAAAATACCTGTGTACAATTCCCCGCAAATTTTATTCGCTGCTTTGTTGCCGGGGCTTCAAATGCCAACTATGGCCCACTCGCTGAACGAACTACCTGGGCGTCCACGTTCTGGGCGGTGGCTCCGGGCTGTGTCGCTTTGGGCCGCTTTACATATTGAATGCCAGACGGCAATTGTTTGACTTCGTGACCAAAGATGGGGTCGGGAGTTTCCCAAACTGGGCGGGGACCCCGTTGCAGCCGACGGAGCAACACTTTTGTTTGCGGAGTGAAGTCACTTTCATGTCGGTTGTGACGGTTGGTTGGAGACCAAAAAGCGTCTCTTGGAACGTCAAGAACAGAAGATGGTGATTTGGGTGACATATTTATAGAGGAGATGTATTTAAATGTATTCTGTCTCAAAAAAATGTTTTCACAGGTTTCAAGCAATGAAATATAGGGCTCTACACTGAACACTCCGAAACAATTTTCAGTTTTGAACTTCGAAATAAGTTTCTATTGTTACAGTTAGAGTTACGAGTTCGTTAGCTCCGCCCGAGCTCGCTCCGCCCCCTATACTGTACCCCCCCTACTCCCCCCAGGACCTCAGCCTCACAGATGCAGGAGAGGAGGGCGGTGCTGACCGTGTCTTCATTCAGGGGGCTCCGTCAGATACAGTCGAATGTTCCATCTCACGATCGCCAGACGCTAACGATGACAGTGCCACAACAGTCGCGTGTATGTACCACGACGCCACCCACGCGTTATGGCATGGCATGCTGGGAAGCAAAAAGCAAAGCACTGTCGCGCACCTGATCCTGCGGTCATATGATGTAATGGCGATATCCATGTTAACATCGCATGGTAATTAATCGTGCTGTCCAAAAAGATCGACGCCTAGTGGAGATCGCATATTTGTGATCGACAGCGCCTAGTACTTACTTAATCGGCAGCAGCAGCAGCAGCAGCAGTAGCAGCAAAGCGCGAATCCCAACGGGCGACACAGACGAACTTCCGATCTCACGATCGCCAGACGCTAACGATGACAGTGCCACGCTGCAGTCGCGTACATTTATCGCGACGCCACCCACGCGTTATGGCATGGCATGTTGGGATGCAAAAAGCGAAGCACTGTCGCGCACATGATCCTACGGTCAGATGGCCTAGTGGAGAGCTCTTTTTGAGATCGATCCGCCTAGTATTTTACAGTGTCAAACCAAAGTGAAACTCGAGTTGTGAGCGTGGAAGCGAGAAAAACAGCCGCGATCGAGCGCTGGCCTCTCCAGCTGGTAGTCCAACATGCGGGCAACGAGCCATGCGACAGGCAGCGTCAAAAGTATCAGAACGTGGTTTCGATCCACGGACCTGTGGGTTATGGGCCCACCACGCTTCCACTGCGCCATTCTGATTGATATGACAAAGGAAATCTGTTTGTGCATTAAATAACACACAATTATCCTACAACTACGAACTAGATACGTGTCACTACAACTAGATACGTGTATATGCGCAGGACTTGCGCAGGCCATGGCCGTGGCCATAGCCATTGCTTATCTTACCGTATGACTCATCCATATAAAAGATACGTAGATCAAAGTTGAGAATTATGACAACTACCTCTTACAGTAGGTCTCTGTTCATGTGTTCAATATCCGATCCTTTAGAGTTTAGATCAAGATCTAACGTGGGACGATGATTTAGGATTTTGCATTTCCTCTTCCAATTCAAAAGCGCCCCATCTTACATGTGTCAAGACCGAGACCCACCACTCTCGTCTGGAGCTTCAAACATGCATCTTATTGTTATATGAAGACCCGAAAACAAATCAAACCATGTTATGCAAAGTAGTGCCAAGTTCGATATCATATATCATTTATAGAGGTAATCAGAGTTCGACACGCTTGTATAACTCCGTCGCGCGATCTCAGGTGAGAATGCCCTTTGGCACTGCTTGTTTGCGCCTCTCGATAGACAACACGGACAAGCGCTTGAGCTAAAAGAGTCCTCAAGCGGGTTTGCTGACCAGCCCAAGATCTTTGCTTGAAATAACACTCGGTATATTAGAAAGGTCACTAGTCAAATTATTAGGACAACCTTCTTGGGTTCTAGAATTCGGTAGTGCTAGAAGGTCGCATTTTCGATGGCTTTGAACGTCGACGGTTTTGTTTCCTGACCTGTGGTGCAGAGTGTCCTGGGGAACCCTTCAACAAAAAATATTCGTTTTACTCACCGCAGTGGTGCACTGTACCAACCTCTTTCTCAGTTGACGCCACGTGCGCTCCGTTCTCCCTTCTGCAGGCGCCTTTATTCACATTCAGGTTGTTCCAACTCCCCTGTGCTCCTTGTCCTTCTGCTGCGGGCGGTTGTCATAAGCTTTTATATTTCGAGTTCCATAATAAATCTGCATATCTGTGTGCTAAAGAAGCCCTGAGTGTGATATTTTGATTTCGGGGTCTAATTCGAAGTGGTTCACCTATGTTTCACCTACTTCGTCTCCTAAACGTGTCAAACTGGAGTTTTGCTCCCTTGCACGTCAATTTTGCGTAAAGTTCTCAAGTTTTCTCTTTGGCTTTCCACTTTTACTATCAGTACGCGCGATGTCGACGGCCTACGACTTTCCCTCTCCGATTGTGACTCCCGACTGGCTGCAGGAAAATCTGCATTCAGTTAAGGTGAGAGCTTGTCGAAAGTGCGCGAAAAAGATTTGCGAACAATGCTGTTGATACAAGACACATGTCTCTATTTTGGATATTCCCGACTCTTCCTCTGTCACTTTTTGATGTATTCTCACGGAATGCAGGTGGTAGATGCAAGTTGGTATATGCCAAACGTTCCGAGAAACGCGAAGGTAAGCCTTGACTTTAGCTTTCCCATAGCAAGGGACCAGTTTCAACATCATGGTGACTGTTAAAAATTGCCGATATTCGAAAGGAAGTGTAATGATCCGGGGAGGTATTCTGCAGGAGGAATACGAGACCGAGCGGATTCCTGGCGCTGCGTTCTTCGACTTGGTAATCCGATCTCACTTGTGATGTTATCCAATTCCACCTGTGTTTCAGAAAGTGCCGATTAGCGGTTGATTCTGGCCGATGTGCGAAATTTTGCCTGGTATGGATCTTATTTTCCACAACAACCGGAAGCTCGTTGCCTTCCTCTGGGGGCAGGCAGCGCACCTTTGCGCTCAGGATTTGGGTTCTGAGTTTTGACCTGCCATTCAGCTGATGTAGAACGTTATTTTTCATCGTGTGAAAAAAAATAGTGAGAGACTTCTTGTGGTTGGAATATCTAAAGACCGGGTGAGTGCCAATTTTGGGGACCGTTTGGAGACCCTCTCGTTGTCGAGATCGAGCCTGGAGTTCCTTACAACCTTCGTTTGCTGTGGCAATGCCTCGCTGACGTTTGGGAAATGGAACACCAGGATGGCATTTGCGACAAGAGCGTGGATCTCCCGCATATGCTGCCAAGCTGTGAACAGTTTGCTGCTGCAGCCGACGCGATTGGCCTGTCTTCTGGCACTCCAGGTGAAGGCTCTGTGACGGAGCTCCCTATGGCCGTTAGCGCCTGTCGCATACCTTGCGCATCCTTTGCCATCTTTCGCGCAACGCAGTTTGGCTGCCTTGCCGATTTCACTCAGCCTACGTATGGTCACTCTTTAGAGAGTCGCGGACGTCACGTGGACGCGACGGCAGCTGGCACCTTGACGCGCCGGCGGGAGGGTGGTGCAGTTGTGGTGTATGACGCAAGTGGACTCTTCAGTGCGGCCCGTGCGTGGTGGACCCTCAAGGTACCTGCTCCTCGCCTCCAGCCTCTCATCCCTGCTCAGGGCCGCCGGAGAAGCGCGCACTCAAGCCGGATGGCCACTGGAGAAGCGCGCACTCATACCGGAGAACCGCGCACTCATACCGGCTGTGGTTCTGGAACCTTACTTCGGTGCGGAGGCAGCTCCCTGCAAGACAGCGCGTATTTCAGATATCCCAGAGCTAAAACTAAAAGGCACGAAGCCTAATCGAGGCTATGTCCCCAAACATGGAGCCACCTGGACGACAATGGCGACTGAAGGCTATTCGGGCAGTTCAGAGTTTAAAGGGCACAATGGTAGTGTAAGAGTGCTCCTCCACTCGCCTTGTAGAGTCCCGGTGGCCGTAAGAGTGCTCCTCCACCTCCACTGCCTTGTAGAGTCCCAGAGTGCTCCCTCCACTCGGCAGAGTCCCTGGTGCCGAGTGCCTCCTCCCACTGCCTTGTAGAGTCCCGGTGGCTCGCAAGAGTGTGCTCCTCCACTGGGCCAACTCACGTGAAGTGGTCGTAAGAGTGCTCCTCCACTCGCCTTGTAGAGTCCCGTGGCCGTAAGAGTGCTCCTCCACGCTCAGTAGAGTCCCGGTGGCCGTAAGAGTGTTCCCTCCCCACTCTTGTAGAGTCCCCGGTGGCCGAAGAGTGCTCCTCCACTCGCCTTGTAGAGTCCTGGCCGGTGGTAGCCTCCCGCCGCCTTGTGAGTCCCTGTGCAATGAGCAGTGCCCTCCACCCCGCCTTGTGGTAACTCCAGTGAAGAGTTCCCCTCCACCGCCTTTGTAGAGTCCCGGTGGTTGTAAGAGTGCTCCCTCTACCGCCTCAGAGTCCCGGGTATGTAAGAGTGCTCCCCTCCATACCGCCTTGTGAGTCCTCGTGGTGGCGTGGTGCTCTCCTCCACTCATTTTGTGAGTCCTCGAAGAGTGCTCCTCCACCGCCTGTAGAGTCCCTGCCAGAGCTGTAAGAGTGCTCCTCCACCCTTGTAGAGTCCCTCGTGCCGTAAGAGTTCTCCACGCTCTTGTAGGAGTCCCGAAGAGTGCTCCTCCACTCGCCTTGTAGAGCTGTCCTGCAAAGCAGGAGTGTAAGAGTGTCCTCCACTTCCTCTTTGTAGAGTCCCTCGTAAGAGTGCTCCCTCCACTCGCCTCTTGTGGAGTCCCGCGGTGGTCAAGAGTGTGCTCCCTCCACCGCCTTTGTAGAGTCCCAGTGTCAGGCAGTGCTCCTCCACCGCCTTGTAGAGTCCCGGTCGAAGAGTGCTCCTCCACTCG
>LGRX02001795.1:0-11069 GCA_001247695.2 Cymbomonas tetramitiformis | reverse complement strand
TGTGGCCGAGGCTCCTCAACGGGGCGGTTGCGTGCAGGCCAGCAGGCATGTGGCCGAGGCTCCTCAACGGGGCGGTTGCGTGCAGGCCAGCAGGCATGTGGCCGAGGCTCCTCAACGGGGCGGTTGCGTGCAGGCCAGGAGGCATGTGCAGCTTCTGCTGGAAGGACTTCTGAGTACCCCGCGGCTTTGAACACTAAAGCTGTCCGATCTATTGATCAGGTTTGTGGGCTCCAGGCCTCCTCCAACCCAACTAAGATCCTCAGATATTTTCCCCAAGCACGACACACCCCTTTCTTTGTCTTTTTCGACGGTGTTGAAGTAGAAAAGATTATAGTCCGAGCTTGCCTTTCTACACCCACCTATTCTCTCATCCAACCCACAAGGCATAACCCATTTCATCCTACACGCAGAGTCTTGGCTCGGTATGAAGCTTCGCCTCTCATTCCGATGAGCGCCCTGCAAACTCTGGCACGTGATGCAAGCAGTGGACTTCGGTCGCTACTTCTTTATCTTGGAATATGTGGGTTTCCTCAGGCCGCTGCATCCAACTGCCATAGCTTGCATGCCATGTGCGGACGAAACGCAAAAGTCAGGAGAGCATCTAACAGCATCATTACCATTGCCCCAGGTTCTGAGCAACATCAACAGCAAAGAGGAGCAAGTCGTGGATGCCCGCAGCGCCGGCCGCTTTGCTGGCACAGCGCCTGAGCCTCGTTCTGGCGTGCGTGGTGGGCACATGCCCGGCAGGTGAGTGCTTTGCAGTAGCGCCCTTGGCATGTTTTTACAGCAAGGAACTGCTAGTCACACACACAGAAACCCACTCTCCGATACTTGTTCTCCTAATGCTCTTGGGTGCCACATTGTCCACACAACTCCACATGCCACGCCGCCCACACAGCTGCGCATGCCACGCCGCCCACGCAGCTGCGCATGCAGCGCCATGCCACGCCACCCACCGGGCTCCACATGCCATGCCACGATGCCCACGCAGCTGCGCATGCCACGCCACCCACGCAGCTGCGCATGCCACGCCACCCATGCAGCTGCACATGCCACGCCACCTACGCAGCTACGCATGCCACGCCACCCACGCAGCTGCGCATGCCACGCCACCCACGCAGCTGCGCATGCCGCGCCACCCACGCAGCTGCGCATGCCACGCCGCCCACGCAGCTGCGCATGCCACGCCGCCCACGCAGCTGCGCATGCCGCGCCGCCCACGCAGCTGCGCATACCACGCCGCTTTAATATATCTACGCAGTGCTCCATGCGCTTGGCCAGAACGGGTGCTTCTTCGCTGTTTTTTGCTGCGTTGCCCACCGACACTTAAGGGTTCAAGCTGTTGTCAAGGCTAACCCCAATTCAGCGCGAAGTTCAGAGCCAAACTCACTCACTTGGCTGCTTTAAATCTTTCCCATCTCTCGTTGCCATAGCTGCTGGATTTCGAGACTCGGCCGCGTTGGCTTGGAGTGTCATCGTCATCTGCAATAGGCGAAGCCCCAGATGTTACAAGCTCAGGTTGTCATGCCTTCCCCAGCTTCTTGGCGCAAATTTGCGCTTTCGATATCGGGCCTTCGGGTGAATCCTGATGCGCAAGGTGCGGTGCGTACTGGGTACATTGCGCAGCATAAATGTGCCCTTCAACGAGGTGCTCACTGAAGACGGCAACCTCAAGAATCCTACAGATCTGCGGGAGATTTTCCAAACCGCTGGGGTTGACTTGGGCAGGTACAGCCCCGTCTCGGTCGAAGCCATCGCTCGTCTGTGCTGATGTGCCCTGCGCGGCTTCCTGGAATCCTGCGGGGCCCTCTTGCACAGAGGCGGCAGGCGCAGTGCAACGGTGGTACACATGCATGCACCATTCTGTACAGTAGGCGCGGAGTACGGACTTGATATGATTGGGTGTATATTCAATTTGGGAATTGCTGCTATGCATACTGTATGATAGTGGTGCTGCCTTGTCGCCTTACCCTGCTCCTGCATGCATATACTGCCGTTTGGTTGAGGGCTAACCTGGCAGGGTGTCGTTGGCGTACCTTTCATCACTGGGGATGTGCACCTGCACAGCGAACGATATCGAGGCATCGAGGCGCTGTGCGGTTTCCCTCAAGGAAAGTGCGTGTTGAGGCAATGGGGATCCTGGGATTGGACCTCAATGTGGGAATGAGGCATTCTTGAGCATTTAGGAAGCAAACTTGAGAGTTGAGGGCTCGCTGCGTGCGGTGTGCTGTATGACCCCAACTTTGGATGACAGTAATGATGTCGTGATGGTTGTGGTGGGGGCGCGTTCGGTTGCAGGCCCATTATTGCAAGCTGTGGGACAGGCGTCACCGCATGCGTTCTTGCCCTTGCACTGGATTCTATTGGTAAGTCAAATGTCTCAGTATTCGTGACTTGCCGAGGGACTGTGATCGACATGTGTGTGGGTTTAGGGGGTACTTGCAATTCCACGCCATGAAAAATCGGCCACATTTTATGCTTACTACAAAATGTTAGAGCGAACCATTTCAGAATGAAATGCAGAGAAGGTTTTGTGCCTTACACGCAAGAGGCAAGTCAAAATTTTAGGGTCCCTTCAAAAGGATCTGCCGATGTAGTTTTCCTGTGTGTCGGCATGGCAAAATATTGCGCTCCCGAAATTATATAGTTTTCGGCAGTCCTCTGCACCGCGTAATTCGTTGGGCTGACATATGTATGACTTTTTATACTTGTGAATGGATTCATGGTTCCCCCGAGAAATGTAACCTATATACCAAATTGACAGGTGGTTTTGTCCCATGCCAGGAAAAGAAGTTAGTCTGTACGACGGGTCATGGACTGAATGGGGCCTCCGAGAGGATACTCCTGTCATCAGTGATGAGTAAGGTTGAGAAGCTCATCGCGATGGGGGCTAGCATTTTGCTTCCGAAGTCATTTGCATGCCTATAATCACAGTATGCCAGATGTACCTAACAAAATTTTAGGTGCCATTATTTGGACCCACTACATGGATGTCACATGAATAAAAAAAGTTTGACAGGCACAACACGCTATGGGCTGCAACATGCAAAATAATAATAAATATAATGAAGGACCCGATAACCATGATAATAGGTCACAGTTTGATTCTACAAGGACAAGCTTGCATACATCCAACACTCATGGACACTGATTCCCCATGCTAGATATCTGAAATAATTATTCCTCGCTGTTCACAGCTTTATGCTTGATTATGTAAACCCTACGGCGAAAATTGCAAATGCCATGTGTGCAAGCATTCATAAATCTCTTGCCATGCTGTCCATAGATGTGGTTCTCTATATCTTAGATGTTCGTTTTTCGCATCTAACCCCCTTTAATGGGTGCCGGCCCTCTAGCGAGTTATATTGCATGACTAGATGATGGAGTTCAGGTAAAAACAAAACCGCAAACTCTTCAAGATCATCACTTTTGCAATTTGTGGAGGAAGATTGTTGATATTTGCGAAGAGTCACAAATGGAAACCCCATTTATTATACCAGAGAGAATATCCGACCTGTGCGATCTATATAGTACAGACGACTGTTGTTGTGGACCGATCGTTACTTAGGTGTTACCTTGCGTCTGCGTTGTTACCTCACGTCATGCATTGCCAATATTTGCTTTTGCACTGTACCTGTAATTATCTGTTCTTCACGTTTTCTTGATTCCTCTTTGATAAGTGTTTCGCTGACCTCGAGAAGCATGGAGTGCCAGGAAGGTGAAATACATTCGGGCCCCCACAAAATAGGAAGATACTATTTGGAGAAGTTTATCTTCAGTTGAAAGAATTAATATGGCTTGCAACAAAACCTAGGATACGTTGAGACTTATTTTCCCCTATTCTGCTCAACAATATTGGCAAGCCTTTTTGAATGTTCTTGCATACTTTCTTCCATAATCTTCCAGATTCGATCCCAGTCTCCCGGGAAGGTAGCGAGCTCTTTGAACTCACCGCCCAGTTGATACGTTGCTTCAGACCACATTTTATCGCGCGTCTTCCCCGGAGTTTCAACCGGAGAGTTTAAAAGCCAGGTGCATAAAGCTCTAGCTTTCCCCGCGGAGGCCATGAACCACACATTACGTTTCAGTTCAATTTGCAGTTGCTCCGGAGCCCAGCCGCAAAACCCCCAGACAAACTGAAAATCTTCGGCCTTTGCTTTTCTATCCCGAACCAGCTCGTAAGCGCCCTTGAGGGTGGTGAGATATAGATGATTTTCAAAAATCGTAGAACCGACTTCATGGCCTTCTTCAGGCTTGATGTTGTGAAAAACACATAAAGTTCCCTTCCCCACATCGCCTCCAACATACACGGGATTATTGATAAATGGTTTCGCGATCTCGTTGCCATCCACCTTAAAAACCTGACCGAGAGAGCTTCCAAGAGGTTTATTCAATATCATACCGTGAATGTGCGTGTCCTCAACTCGGGAGAGCAAGATTACAGCGTGATGAAGAGTTGGTTGGAAAAGGCAGGATACTGGGTGACAAATAAGGAGATTGCCTTGTGAAACTGTCGTAGAGTGACGCAGCTGCATTTCAGATGATATGGAAGAATCGATGTTTACTGCAGAGTCAATTCCAGCCAATCTGCTACAGCAATCTAAAACAACATTCAGCCTTCTCAAGCCTGCTATGCCAACGTCAATAAGGTCTTCGGTTGATGACCGCGGGTTTCGAAACTCCCTGCGGACTGTGTTAGCAATAGAAAGCCCAGTCGAAGTCTGTGGTGAATAGTACTCGCCGCCGTGCCAATCGCCAACTATGGAGTCAACGACTCCTTCGGCTCCATTCAAGTCCGGATTGTTCAATTCAACAACTGCACCTGCACCTCTATCATATATTTTTTGCGGCTTTGCAATTAGCAGGGTTCTAGCGATACACGAGGAGTCGACACTGTGGGCGTTTCTTACAAGGGATCTATAAACTCGGGTAAGTAGTTTCGACATCTTGTCCTGTTGCTATCTTGCAGGACGTCCACCCGAGGTCTCGAACTGACTAGTACAACGTCAGCGTGACAAACTCGAGAAAACACTTGTTCCAGTCCACTCGAAGGGAGATCAGTTCAGGACGCTTGTGGCGTATCCCGAAGTAATAACTCGGAATCCCTGACCATCAATCTGACCGAACGAATACGTCGCTACAAACAAGTAAAAAGGTTCCGCAAAGTGCACCGGCAAATGAACACTAATCGTGATGGGCATGCGATCCTGATGGGCAGTCGGGATGAACAGCCATATGATAGCCAAAAGAAAACGAACAGGTCGAGGTCTTCTCTTGCGTTGGTCTCACTCCTAGAGGGTCATGTAGAACAAGGTCTACAGGTACAGTACAGCAGACGAGAGCAGAGGCAGAGCCTCTCGTCTGCTCTACTGTATAGGCGGGAGTACCCTTATTATCACCTTTTTTAAGGTGTAGCGGTGTGGAGCCGCGCGCGCGGTATGGCATCATGGGCGATGGATTTTTTTGGTATTTTAGACGTCAAAACCGCCCCATTTTGGTCAAACATGCCGTTTGGGGGTTTGGCCGGCTCTAGGGGTCTCCGAGGCATTTTCACTCAAAAAACCAGAGTACCCTTATTATCAAGTGAAAATCCAGTAATAAGAACTCGATAAACGGTTGTAACTCTCAAATATTAGCATGTTTTGGACCCATTGGGACCCCATCGTGGGACTTATTTGACCGATACCGCCCCGACATGGGCACCCCTTGCTTGCCCGCCCATACACGCGGGGCGCGGGCGGTGCTTTCTGCATTGCATGCGCCGGCGGCACGCACCCAAGGTGGGCCGCGTGGGCCGCGATGTAGTGAATATACCAAAGGTTTATATTCACCGACAGAGGCTCGGAAATATGTTTTTGATTGAACGTGCAAAGGTACACAATTCGGATTTTATAATATACTGGATCAGGGCCAGATTGAGGTACAAACGATAATTCGGTTCCGAGTTCTGAAGGCTAAACACTTCTCAAGTGCTCCACTTATTCACTCGTCACTCAGGTTGCAGGGTCAACCACCCGGCAGCCGATGTCACCAAGGCATGGTATCGATATTCAATATTTTCGATACTATCGATATTTCGATTAATTTTTATTTATTGATATGAATTTGGTACATATCGAAATATTGAATATTGATTGATACCCTTGGACTAATTATTCATATTGATCGATACCCCTTGGGGACTTATTCATATCGATTGATACCTCCAGGTCACTTATTCATATCGATCGATCATACAAAATTAAAGTTCCGCGATTGGCCATATCGATTAATCGATACTCAGATCGATTAATCGATCTTAGATTACCCAAATACTGGATTTATGTTGGTCGAACAGCCATATTCAGATCTTGGTATACCTACCTCCTAGCTTCATAGGGGGGCCATAATTTATGAGCCGCAACCGCACCGTCACATCAAGTTTCATCCAGCAGACCAACTCCATCCACCATGGGTCGTGCTCGCGGAAAGGGTCAACGTCCACGCAAGAGCAGGCCGGAAGTCCGTTTAGCGCAAGGCAAAGGGCCCGTGAAACGTACGCAACTGAATCCCTTTGATGCCGCTGGCAGTGACGAGCTACCACGGCAGGTGTGGAGCGCGCCTTCTCTAAGGTGGGGGCCATGCATTCTGACTTAAGGAAAGGCCTTACAGAAGGCACAATTGAGCATTCCATGATGGCATGCCTTAACACTGTAGAGTTTTAGATAGCATTGTTTGGTCTAATTCATTATTATTTTTTCATTGCCTTGTGTATTTGCCTGCAATGTGTTCAGCTGTGCACTCAGGTCATATTGATATATCAATATATCGATAAGTCGAAAAAAATGTGCACTTATTCATATTGATTGATATCAACATTGAACTTATTCATATCGATTGATATTAGCATCACACTTATTCATATCGATTGATATTCACACACTACTTATTCATATCGATTGATATTGACATCGGACATATTCATATCGATCGATACTCATTCGAAACTTATTGAAAACTATCGATACGGTCGAAAAGTTTCGATACCATGCCTTGGATGTCACACTTCGGCTCAGCCAACAGTCAACGTTCAATTCCCGATCCGATCTCATTTCTAATTCCGATTCGTCATTCTCGATTCAGATGTTATGTCGACAGACTGACACGATGACTGCCACACAGTACTGTCATACTACTGTACTGTCATACTGTCATACTGTCATACTGTCATAGCCCTGACATCTGATATTCGATTTCATTGTCTTTCCGATCCCGATGCGAATCTGACCATTCTTCGAGGGTCTGACTGAGTGCCACGATGACACCCCCCACAGTACTGTCATACTACTATAGTGTCATAGTGTCATACTGTCATAGTGTCATAGTGTCATACCCCGGACATCTGGTACTCATTCTCATCGTGATTTCAAGCCCAATTTCACTGTCATCGTGCCAATCCCAGATTACTCCCGATGACACACATACGGACGCATAGGCATATCGGCTCACGCTGTGCCTCCGGGCACAACTCTCCCCCCCTTAGGAGTGGTCTACCTCCTGGGATCACTCCGCTAAGGTACCCATCTAAGTTCCAGTTCTTAGGTTTTCTGGTTCCTTTCTGTTTCCAGTTCTTAGGTTCTCTGGTTCCTCTTCGAGCACAACTTGCCTGCCGCTACCAGGGCACCACTTTCACGGAGGAGGGTGCCGCTTGGAATCTAAAGCGGGTCTTCAGTCTTGCGGAGGCGTAGATGTCGGAAAAGTTGTCGCAGCAGGGGCGCTGGTACGGGATATACGCTCGCGGATTGGCCCGCTCCAGTCTGCTGCGGATGAGGTCCCAGCTGAGCAGTCTCTGGGTGAGCACCGGTTGCCCATCTGCACGCACATGGTGTCGAAGCAGTGCAGCGTAGCAAGGGCGTGGGTGGTGCTGAGTTCGTCCATATGCAGGTGGGCTTCATGTACTGCGTACCGTACATGCAGTAGGTACACACCAGCGGGGGAGGAAGCTGGCGCATCATGGGGCGGAGCCGCAACGCGTTGGGAAAGCGACCTCTGGGGTTTTCCATGAACCAGTGTTTTGGCTCCAGGTAGTCGATGATCTGCAATGTTCGTCGCACGATTTTGTCAGCCTGGGGAAGATCAGGGGGTCCTCCAGTGGTGCGCGCTTGACTGTACTGTCTACAGGGGGGGCTTGCCCAAACGACATCGAAGAATCCAGGCGGGTATTGTTTGTAGTCCCACTGTAGGATGTCTTGCACATGAGTGGGATGCCAGATGTGTTCGGAGTCGAGGGTCACCACTGAAGCGGAGGGGAAGCAATTTAGGAATTCTCTTTCTACCGAACCGGTGCCACTGAAAAGCACAAGAATTCTGGGCATGCGGGTTGCTTCCGTCTGGATCGCCAGTAGCTCTGTCACCAGTGCCAACGACCCATCTTCCGTGCGTTCTTGACGTTCCCACGGCAGAGGGGTATCATGTTCCATCTGTTCGAGCTGATCCAGTTCATCGCAGGGATTGGTGATGAGGTGAGCCAGTGTTATCCCAGCTTGAGCAGAGTGACGGCCACGTTGCTCACGTCGCCGAGTGGCTTCGTCGCGAACTTGTGCTTCCATGCGCAGCCTCGCTTGCTCGAATTCACGAAGCTGTTGAAGTGGACCTCCGCGTTCGAGTTTGTCACGCGTCCTCCATTGGTCATGAGCTTTGGAGTAGCCAGTCCAGCGAACTTTCCATTCTTCCACCTCTTTTCCTCGAACAGACCGCACCCGCCGACGTGCAAGGATACGCTCAACATGTGCTTCCTTCTGACCGTCCACTACCACCTCTTCAGGTACTGCCAGGTGATCACGCGCGGCGAAAGCGTCTTGACCGCTGGTGTACGGCTTGAGGCGGTGTTGAGCGAACACGTCATGTATCCGCCAGTGAGGAGGGAGGCGTAGGCGGTAGGCTACTGGAGCTCCCCTGTCGGCCTCTGGCATGGCCATCTGCATACCACTGAAGAAGCGTTCGGTCACAAGGACTGGTCCATGCCAGCGTTTGGTCAACTTCCTACAGATGGAGCGATCCATCACCTTCTCTGTAAGGTGTTTCGCTTCTATCCAGACCAGATCTCCAACAGCATACTCCCGCTGTCCGTGCCTGCGATCAAACTGCTCGCGCTGTCGCTGTTGAGCCAGCTCCAACCGCTGTCTGGCGTCCCGCAGCTGCGACGAAAATTTCGCGGCCACTTCGTGTGCGGTACCTACTCCCCCTGTTCGTCGTCCAGCGGTGGACTGCGCGGCCTCCAGGAAAAGGTCCAACTGTGACAGCGGCGAGAACACAAACACCAGCTCAAATGGTGTGAAGCCAGTAGATTCACTTCTGGAGTCATTGATTGCGAACTCCACGTTAGTGGTGTACAAGTCCCAGTCCTCCACATTGGCGTCTACGAAGGACCTGAGCATGTCCTCAATAACTCTATTGCTGTGTTCCGCCTGGCCGTCAGACCGAGGGTTGTACGGCGTAGTGCGAGCCACTTTTACACCCATTAGTCTCATGAGCTCCTGCCAGAAGGCATCCTGAAACCGCGGGTCACGGTCAGAGACGATCTTCATAGGTGCGCCATGCAAGCGCCACACCGAGTCCAAGTAGATTCTGGCCACTACAGCTGCAGAGCTGTCTCCGAAGTTCATCGGTACAACGTGGACCATCTTCGTCAGCTTGCACGTGAAGGCCACGAAAGCGTCATTACCTCTCTCTGATACTGGCAAGCCGGTGACGAAGTCCACTGCGACATCTTGCCATGGTCTGTTCGGGATGCTGTGAGGATTCAGCAACCCATCCGGGTAAGTTCCCCGTGGTCTCACTGATTGGCACACCGCGCAGGATGCTACCCAGGTACCCACGTCCTCTGCAGCAGCACGCCAATAAAAGCGTCGCAGCACTCTTTCCAGAGTTTTGTCTCTCCCAGTGTGACCTGAGGACAATGACTCGTGGGCATGACGAATCACCACCTCCCGAAGCGGAGAATCCTCCCCCAGCACCAACTGATACCTTCCTGCTGCGGTTCTCCAAACTACCTCACCTACCAGCCTGAAGTCCTGTAGGCATTGGTGCGGCGCTGCCTTTACCTTCTCCCGCAGTGAACGGAGTGACCCTTCTCAGGTGTACTCTGCTTTCAGCGCACGCAGGAACTTCGAGTCTGACTGCTGGGAGATCGTGTCTCTGAAGTCCGCCGCCTCACCCGTCCTTATCACAGCGGGAGTCGTTCGCGGATGTCTCACGCGTGCTGGCTGCGGTTTGGCAGGAGGGGCGTGCACTATCAAAACAGGCCAGCGAAGGTTGAAAGCCTTCCCATCTGGGTTCTCGAAGAACTGATTAGGCTCGCCCTTGTCGTCGTGAGTAGGGACGACCTCCACGATCTGCATATTGGCCTTCCTGAATAGCTTACGCCACGCGGGGAGTTTGGACTGGTGATGATCTGGCAGGACGAAGACCGCAGAAGTGTTCTCCGGGTCCGCCTTCCATTCTGTGATGTACTTGTTCAAAATTGCCTCCACAGTAATGTGTTTGGAGTTATATGGAGGGTTGCACCAAACCCGAAGACCCCTCCATTTCTCAGAAAGGCAGTTTGTCCAAAATCGATCCGCCTGTCTGTTGCGGCCGCCAAGGTCACAACAGGCGTCCACGTCGAAGGGTCCAAACTTCTCGGCGTACTTCGAGGAGTACTCTGCGCAAACACGCCAATTCTGCGAGTCCTCTGGGGGACGAGCTTGTCGCTTCTGTGGGGGAAGGATCGAGGGTGAAACTGACTGCTGGGGCGTCTTCTGTGGGTGTGGTGAGCTCGCTGGCGGCTTGTCAGTGGGCGCCGCCGGTGTATCAGCTCGTGATGCAGGCGCTCGCGTCTTCAGTGACACTGACTGTGGAGGTGCTGGGGTCGTAGAAGCTTTCCCAGCCCGTGACATACTCCTCGTTGTCCTTATCTGAGGTGGAGCTCGGTCAGGGGTTTCGTGTGGAGTTTCTGTCGGCTTCGCGCTTTTGGCTTCAGGCCAGTCAGGCATGTCGAAGTCGAGGCCATCTCCCTTCGCCCCCTCATAGAGCTTCGGATTAACGAGAGC
>LGRX02001794.1:0-68620 GCA_001247695.2 Cymbomonas tetramitiformis | reverse complement strand
GAGGAGACCCGCGTCAGAAGTGCCGCTGAAATAATGCTTCTTGTCGCCAAGGATATCCTCGCGGATACCCTTGGCCCATGTCCGATGGAGCCGCCCCTTGTAGACCTCGTCCACAAGCTTGGACTGCTCCCGTAGATACTTCCTCGTCGCAACGTCGGCGTCGGTGTTGGAAGTAGGGTCGGGGTTCGTAATAGCCGGTGATTTGGCCGTCGGTGTGTTGCGAACCGCGTCAGTGAGCCTCAGCGAGGCGTCGATGTCGGAGTCCCTCGTGAGGGACCGTTTTGCTCTAGTGGATACACCCATAATTCTGAAAGCCTGATGGGAGGCGGTACGCCGGGGCGCGTTCGGGTAATGTTGGGAAGATGCGACGTCACAGTCACGGAAGGAGCGGTAGAGCCATGCGAGCGAGGGGCACTGGAAGACGTCGTCGAGGTCGAAGGTGCTCGAGCCACCAGCCCAAAAATCGGCAGCAAGCGGGATCATGGCAAGCGTAATACCGTAAATGAACATTGCGTCGACTAGGCCCGGTCCAGGTCGAACCCCCATAGCTGCGGCTCAAAGACGCTCACCGCAATCAGCTCATCTCAAAACTCCCGTGAGTCCCCAAACGCGCCGTCGCGCACCACCTCTCCAAGCGGCTGCTTTAGCCAATCATGGCCAAACTAGCTGTGGAATATAGCGTGGAATGGGTCCACGACCTACTGGAATATCCCGGTTCAAGATATCAGACAGTCAGTGAACCAATATAGATAAACTCGTATAAGAAATAAACCCTAAGCTAGATATACCCGGAACGGTCACGGAGTCGGAACGGTCTCGGTCCTAGCTACCTGTGACACTCGGTGTGTCACAGCACGGGCTTACGGATCAGTCACAGGTCCAGTGTTGGCTACCTAGGAATCTGTCATAGGGGCCTGCACCGGGACTCCCGGTCAGGGCTGCCTATACAGATTTCAGCACCTTGTTTATGTATAAACATGGCCATACTTACCTTGTATCTACCCAATGTCTAAGTGATTCATGCATTCACGTGCGTACGTATGGTGCGTTAGACATTGGGTAGGTACAAGGTAAGTAAGGGGTAAGTAAGGCCAAAAACCACGACCAAACATGGCCTTACTTGGGTTGTGTTGCGCCGCTGAAAAACTGACTAAACATGGCCATGTCTGGTCGTGGTTTTTGGCCATCCAGACACAAGGTAGATACAAGGCAAACATGGCCCTACCTACGATTCCTAAATTTGTAGGGCGCGTGCGGCGCTCTCCCCGGCGCCGTGCCTTATGCTGCTTCATCTGCGGTTGCGAATCAGCGGCCAAAGAGTGAGCAGCGGCGCTGCGAGTGGTGGGTGGGGAGGGATGGCGGAGGGTGCGCGTACGGTAGATAGGTGCAAAGCGTGCCGCAAGGACCATAGGACCCAGGGACCAAGGGTGCGGGGAGGCTGCGCGCGATGGGGGTTGTGATCCCTATCGTTGAACGTGTAGTTTGTGGTATGCGTGGCAGCATACATGGGTCAACACGGAGAACGGGGGCTCGCTGCCTGTGCGTATTGGATGGTCGGTGACGCTTCATGAAAGCCGGTTCGTACCGGCGCCCTGGATTATCGAAGCGAAAATTGTCGGATTCAACCCAGACCACGTATGGACCGCGGCGCCCACGGAACATGATGTTCCCGAAGGGACGTATGATGGAGAATTTGGAGAGCGGCCCCCAAACGGTTACGTGGTCGTGCGGCTGTACCACCCGCGAAGGGAGCATTGGCTGGAGTGGCAGGAGTATGCACAAATTGTGGAATCGGAGGCAGAGTGTCCGACACACACGGATCCGTCCGACGATGACGAGGAGTATGTTAGTGAAACTAGCGAAGAAGACACCAATTAACTTGCTCGGCCTGTTTGCGTACTTAATGGAATGTAATGAGATATAACAATATCGAGCATAAACTATCTTTGTGTGTAAAACGCGTGCGTGCGTGCGTGCGTGTGCGTGTGTGTATGAGACCGCCCTGGACGGCCTGCCCTGGTGGACCTCAAAAGTCATTATGATGCAATGTCGCAAGATCTGATTATGCATGTACCCGACGGTGCTGTGTGCATGCACGGGGTGGGGACCGATTGTATCGGGGGGGCTGCTCCGCTCCGCGCCGAATCAGGCGCGTGGCGCGTGTGGCGCTCTCCCCGGCGCCGTGCCTTATGCTGCTTCATCTGCGGTTGCGAATCAGCGGCCAAAGGGTGAGCAGCGGCGCTTAAAATCGTGGGTGGGATGGGTTGGGGTATCCCGGGTGGGTCGGTGCGGGGCGCACTATGTTGGCCAGGTATCAATGGCGTGCTCTGTCATGGACGGCTATCCAGATGCGGATACGCCATGTAGGGTTCTTCACGTGCAGGCGGGGCTACCCGAAGATCTGGAGGGGCTAGGCATGCAGGCGGTTCCCCCCATCGTCGGACCCGCAGGATCCGTCGGGGACTGCGTATTGATTGACCTGGGCAAGGCGTGCCTGCTTGTCTGGGCCGCATGCTGTATGGCCACCCTTAGTATGGTGCAGAACCAGTGCGATAGACACGTGCGCACGCTTGTTAAGCTGGTGAACTTGGTGGACTTGTGGGCGGTGGCTATGGAAGAATTGGAATCCCCATTACCGGCTGATTCAGCGGTGATGACTAAACGGTGTGAAGCTGTCGCGCTGGGGAACCGTGAGGAGAACGTCAGAAGCTGCTGGGAACGGGTACGGTCTTTTTGCAAGCTCTATCGCATCGCCGTGCATGAAGGGTGTGACCCCACGGCACTGGGCGATGCGTTGCAGCTGCGCATACGTTTATGCCACCAGAAGATTCAAGACTGTAAGGCGGAGTGGGCGCGGATCTCGGAAACGTTCCTGTACGTGAAGGATTGTCCCCGCTGTACATCGCGTCGCACAGAAGCTACACGCTCTGCGGTTGCGAATTTTCTGACGCCCTCTTCCCTGTTCAGCACGCGTGATTGGGACCCGCGGGACGAGCGGGGGGTTAACTGTTTCCGACCAGGGGCCAGGTATTCCGTGAAGGTGGACTGGGAGCGCGCGAAAGCGGAATATCCGGGGATCTGGGGGAAGGTGCTTGAGCATCATCACGCCAGCATGCAGAAGGCGGTCCGGGTGTCAGGGGTTGGCCAGTTCTTGCCAACCCCAGCTGTCCTCCCGCGCAACCTGGGGAGCTGGGTGCAGTTGTGGCACACTGACCTCTTGCTCCGGTGCGGCGAGGAGGCATCAAACCCTACCCAGTTTTCCTCCGGGATGTTCCTTGACGAGCAGAGCTACACGGAACTCCTGCCTGATTCGGAGATGGAAGGCATTGGCAGCGGTGCGAGGACGGCGCGTTCCACTTCACACTCGATCACGCAGCGTCCGGCTTTCCGTCAGCCACGCCGTTAAGGCGCGTCCGTTTTGCTGGCCCGCCGGGCAGCGTCATTGTTTGGCCGGGGGACAGAACTGTTCATCGGGGGCTTTGCCCGGTTGGGGAGGTGCCTGGTGGGGGTCGCGGCCTGCGTACCGCGGCCACGATGTCCGCAATTCTCTACGGCGCCATCAGCACGCAGGCTGGAGTCCCCGCCACGAACGACCAAATCCGCGCCGAGCCGCTGGAAACGTTGTCCCAGTATGGGATGCTATGGCACTTGCAATGCCTTGCTTGTGGCGACGCAATACGGTTTGGAGGGAGCTACGGGAGCCTGCCGGAAGTATGGAGCTGCGATTTGTGTGTGCAGGCGGGTCGGCGGTGTGACCCGTTGGAGGGAACTAGCCTCCAGCAACCCGGTCTGGTGATGTGTGGCCCATGCTACGACTGGCGCAACCAGCATGCGGTTGGGGCGCCCCGAGTGCTTTGCACCCCTCCAGCACATGTCCCAACTTCGAAAACATGGAAGGCTGGTCAAAGATGCCACTCCCGGAGGCGCGGCTGCACGCCACTCTCAAGATTTCCGACCTCGTCCTAGCCTGGAAATTGCTGGAAGCCTTCGTTGGGAAGAATGCGTGGGATGCAAGGCCGGAGGCAGAGAAGGTTGAGCTTGCCCGCATCAGGTGGAAAGATGGTCAGGCAGATCCTCCGCGTGTCTCTGCACGCGTGGGACCGCTGACATTCGATGGGTCCGCAGACACACAGCGGACGGACACCTGTCTTCTCTACCAGCGGATGGGTGTGCATTGCCCCGGACTGCGCAGTCTGGTCTTTGGATTCCTGAAGGCGTGCAGGGCCTCAAACCTAGCAAAGCTTCAGGGTGGTGCGATCCCCACCAAGAACGTGAACCACCTCTTCCATTTATCTGGTGGTGCGGTGAAGGTGAATAACCAGCTGGCAGGCGTACTTGCCAACCGACGCAAGTTGACCATGGAGTTCGCGATGGACGTGGCTGTAAAGCTCACGCACAACTTCAACGGCGAGTTCCCGAACTTCGATGGGCGGGGAGATGCAAAAAAGGGGGGTCCCCAACGCAGTTTGCTGGTCCGCTGTGACTGCTCACAGCAGGAGGGGGGTGACCAACCATCTCCCGCGATGTGGGGTGGACGCTGGGAAGCGCGACCGACGGCCGCGTGCCGAAATGCTGAGGGGTCGCGATTGGCGCAGCCCGTGTGTACTCCCTGCATGGATCCCGATCGCACAGGCGCAGATGACGCAGCGACAGCTACCAGCCCCGCTGGTACCGCAGAGGCGCAGCCGCGGGTGTGGCCCTCTCCCCAGACGCCAACGGCTACTGCGGACTCGGCCGCTGCGGAACCCATGGACTTCCGGGCCGTCCCCAACGAAGCGACCCCGGCTGGCCGCCTGTGATACCCATGACGTCGGCTAAACGGCCAGCTCCGGTGGGGCTCCTTGAACAGTTCAAGGATCTGGCGACGAAGATACACGCCGGTATATGCCCTACGTCGGGCATGCACGCTTCACCCGGCGGGGAAGGATGGCTTCAGCAGAACTTCGAGATTCTCCTTGACAACATGTTTAACAAGTGTGTGGCTTTCCAGCAGCTGGCTCCTCTGAGCCAGGAGCACACTGCGGCCAAGGGCAAATGCAGCCAGTGGATAAAGCAGAAGTTGCGCAATCTCAACAAGAAGTTTCAAACGCAGTGTGTGTCACTTGAGAACTGCCGGCAGAATGTCCTCGGCGAGGCAGAACTATGCACCGCTTGTGCGCCAAAGGTAACGGCAAACAACACGGCCATGCTGCACTTCGACAGATTTATCGCCGGCAATCCGCAGTGTACGGGACTCAGGGTGACCACGCCCGAGGAATCCAACTTGCTCCGTGCGAGATTCCCTGGGCCGTGGCAACAGGCTGTTGATGCCGTAGCAGGGGGTCCCCCGGGTGCATTTCACCCTGCGGTTGCGAATCAGCAGCCGCATACAGTGGCAGCTGCTGCTTGCGGCAGGGTGGCGACGCATGCACCGCAGGTAGCGGCGGATCCTGCTGGCGCCGGGGTGGCGGTGCATGCACCCCCGGGTGGAGTTCGCACTGCGGGTACGATGCAGGCACCGCAGGTAGCGGCGGATCCTGCTGGCGCCGGGGTGGCGGCGCATGCACCCCCGGGTGGAGTTCGCACTGCGGGTACGATTCAGGCACCGCAGGTAGCGGCGGATCCTGCTGGCGGCGGGGTGGCGGCGCATGCACCCCCGGGTGGAGTTCGCACTGCGGGTACGATTCAGGCACCGCAGGTAGCGGCGGATCCTGCTGGCGGCGGGGTGGCGGCGCATGCACCCCCGGGTGGAGTTCGCACTGCGGGTCCGATTCAGGCACCGCTGGTAGCGGCGGATCCTGCTGGCGGCGGGGTGGCGGCGCATGCACCCCCGGGTGGAGTTCGCACTGCGGGTACGATTCAGCCACCGCAGGTAGCGGCGGACGTGCAGGACAATTTTATTGCGGACATCGGAGTCTGGGTGAAGTACTTGTCTGAGTGCCCGTGGGTGACGTTCGACCCCGCAACACGTATATTCAGCGATGATACCAACCACATGACACATTCGCAACTTCCCGAGTGCCACGCGATATGGGTCGGCGAAGTATGCCGGGCGCTGAACCTCCTGCGCCCGTTCTTGACGATGGTTCCGGTCGCCCTTGCGCAAGGACGTCGACCCCAGGGCGCACATACCACCCAGCCCCGCACCCAGGAGTCGCGCCCAGCCCAGGCGCCGGAGCAGCCAACACGCTTCAAGATAAATCAGGCCGCAGCACCGGCCCCGGGGGCATTGCCCACACCGGAGGAGGCAGTGAGCCCATTACCTACAATCATGACAGAGGCGGCGTTCAGGTCCTCCCTGGACGAGCAGTCCGAGGAGGAGGAGGAGGTGGTGGCTCCCCAGCAGGCTCAGGAGGTCAGGAGGAGTCCGAGGACCATTGTAACGTCGCCGCCATCCCTGGAAAAACGACGAGCCATGAACATAGCCAGGAATATGGCCCAGATGAAGGGTGTGATGGATGCTAAGGGCGCCCTGTTCCCCGTTGGTGACACAACACCGGAGGCAGCGTTGGCCTTGCTGCAAACCGTCACGGACGAGCGCCTTAAGGACCACATCACCGCGCTGCAGGGAACAGGCAAAAAAGTGAGTCTGACGATGAAAGGGAGCTTGTTTACCCTTCAGCAACCAGCGACATTTGCGGGTTACGCAGCGCTTAGCAAGAAGTCCTTGGACGCGCTCAACACGCCACTAACAAATGAACTCAAGCGGCGTGTGCAGAACAACCCGGAGCTGCGAGCTCTCGTGCCAGTCGCCGCGCCAAAGAGCACTGCAGCTGAACCCCGGAAATCCAAACGTAACGAGGGACCGCCGGCTGCCGGCAGCAACAAGCGCAAGAAGCAGGCCTGCCCGGCTGATGCTCGGCAGGTTACTGTGTCAGGAGCAACAATGGCCGAGCTCCTGCCGATTTCGCGGAAGGGCGCGTTTGATCGCGCCGTCAGTGGCGGTGTAGAGTGGTTGGTGGCTGCTGGCAAAGCGGAGAAGCTCACGCAGTCCGCTGTCAAAATACTGTCGGGCCGTATGAAGACACAGCTCTGGGAGACGACCACGTACGGCGAGGAGTACTCAGTGGAGCATGCCTCCGGGACCTGGAGTGGAGCAATCGGCAAGACTGTCCATCGCATCACGGTGGAGGAGTGGTCTGAGGTGCACGACTACTACTGCACGGCGGTGGCCAGTGACAATGGCGCCAGGGCACCGCAGACCTTCTGGCCATCAAGATCAACCAGTTCGACCCGTCGCGGGCTATCGCCGCCTTCAACGCCGCTCTCCGGTCCGCTCGACGGAAGAGCACCCTTGACGACATGGAGGTCAAGTCCTTGTTCATCAAGTCCCTCGACCCTGTTTTCTACGCCCCGGTCGTCAACCGGCTTCTGTTGCACGACCAACGTGCGGCGGAGTCCCTTGCCACCATTCAGCAATGGACCCGTGAGTGCTACGCACAAAACGGGACGGATTCACTCGTCCCACCCGCTATGCGCACATTCTCCGCCCTCACCCTGGCTGGACAGAGCGACGAGGAGGATTTTAAGACCATCTTTAGCGAGCTCCGCGACCAACTCTTTGACATGAAGAAAGAGATCAAGGCCCTTCACACCCGTATCGACGACACGAAAGGCTTCACGTCCCGCAACGACAAGAAGAACGCCATCGGACGCGGTGGACATGGTGACGGCGTCCGCTTCGCGGCGAAGCCCCTCCCCGAGCACGGCAACTTCCCGCAGACCTTCCGTGGGAAGCCTTCGGGGAAGGTAGCTTTCCACAAGCCCACCGGTACGTTCGTTCCTTTGTGCCGGCACCCGGCATGCTCCGCTACGGCGGAGAAGCATTGGCATCGGGACTGCCCGAACGGCGGGCCACGCGGACATGTTGGCGCACACAGTTTCAGCGTTGCGGACAGCGAGAACGATGTGCTCGCCACGCTGTTCCAGAACGCTATGGACGACGACGACGCCGCCCGTTTCGACGCCGTCTGCTGCATTGCGGACGGCAAGCCGGAGCTCTACGACACCGTCTCCGCCTTCTCCTTCGCTGTCGCCGAGGAGCGGGTGCCCGACACCATCGACGAGTATCTGGAGTGCCGCCAGCCCGCTGAGACCCGCTTCGGGGTTTGCGCGGTTGGTGGTGCTACGAACATCGACAACTTCATGATCCATGCGAAGGTCCGTGGCGACGCTCCGGTCGTGCCACCGCCGCCAGCGCCGCCCTCCGCTCCGCAGTCGGTGGTGTCCGACGACGAGGTGTACCCCGTCAGCGCGTTGCGTGCGCACGAGCCGCACATGTCCTTCATGGACAAGTTCGCGGCCAACTTGGACCTCACCAGGACGGAGCCGACCCTCGCGATGCACAACATGGGGACCGTCGCGCCCGTGGACTCGGTATCAGTGGCAACAGACGACTCCGAGGATGACGGCGAGTGTCTTCCACCGCCGCGGCGGACCTTGGGATGCGGCAGACCGCCGATGGGTTTTGGATTCTCCGCCCTCACATCTCTCGCAGTCGGCTTGATGTTTGTTGTTTGTGCAACCGGCATGCCTTCACGAGACCGCTCCGCGCAGACGTCATCAGCAGAGAAGAAGGCTTTCTTTTTTTCGAAGCGGCCCGCATTTGGATTTTTTACTGGCCCACTTTTCGGCTATCCCTAGCCCGGCCAATCTTCAAATTTGCCCGCCGCAGGCGCAAATTTTTAATTTTAAGTATGGCAAGATCATAAAAATCGCACAATTTTCACGAAAATTTTCATAATCGGGACCCTTGAGAGACGGCCCGCATCCAACAATCGAGCGGCCCGCAACCGGCCCGGGCTGACTTCAAACGGCCCCGGGCCGGCCTCTCACGGTAAGCCTTCTTCCCTGGTCATCAGCAGCAGGGCGCACCGGCGACGAGGTCGGTGGTGCTGGTGTGCTGACACCCACAGCCATCCCGCCGGCGCTCTACTGGCAACCGGAGGGCTGGTGCCCAAACGAAGTATACCGGTCCGGGTGGACGTGGCACCCGGGTCCCTCGCAGCCACCCGAGGCAGCTCCGATCGTTACCGAGCCGCCCTCGCCGGGTGGTGCTCCGCCATCGCCGGACTACGTGCCACCCGCCTGGGGCGGGGGAACCGGGGATGAACCTTCTTCTTCAATTCAGCACCGGACCAGACTGGTTGCACCCGGTGCAACTGGCTACAACGACATCGACACATCCTCAATTCTCTCATTTTGCTCTACGCATGATTTGTCAGGCAGTGGTACCAGCTCTCCTGGGCGCTGTAACAGTGGCACCGGCTCTCCCGGGCACTCTCGACGTGGCTAGAGTTGACGAGATTGAGATTAGCCTGCCTCCAGATTGTGATGCTGTTGGTTCAGGTTGCCCCAAGATGGGCTTAATTTAGGGTTTTAACTGTATCTGTATTCTGCAGTATGCCTCACTGACTGCTAGTTTCGGGAGTTACCCTGCCAGAAAGGACAGGTTCTCCTATAGGATGCTTATTTCCACCGAAGCTGAGTAGGTGTTTGTTTCAGTTCCGTGACCACCTAGTTTGCCAGTCACCACCCTAGGTGGTGTGCTGGAAGTGACACCCCGACTGTCATTCCTATAGTTAGGGTGTATGACTGTCACCGATCCCGGAACCCTAGACCCCGAACATATAACGGGAAGAGACTGAGTATTCTCCCCGATTATCTATTCTGATTATCTCCATCACACCGAATATAATAATAATAATAATAAAACATTTACGCTAGCAAAGGGGACAAAGTCCTGAGAGTGCGGTATCCCTGCAAAGCAGGCTAGTGAAAACACCAGAGGCTACTCCCTCTGCTATAGCGCGCCCACAAATGGGCTCAGCCCACTTTTCAGCAGGGTGACATCTAGAGAAAAAACTAGGTGCTAAGCAAAAAACTCTAGAAGATGGAGAAGCAGCCATGGCCGGGTGAGTGGAGGGGTGGCTGAATCTGAGCGGTGGGGAGAGAAGTCGAAGAATTAAGGGGGTATTTGGAGACGTTGAGGAAGGGGGTCAGGGTGGGCGGGGGAGAGGGGGGGTGGTGGGTGAGGGGAGGGGGAGGGCCCCTCCCCTAGGGGACAGAGAACCATCTTATATTGCAAGACTTTTGAAAATTATTGCAGGGGGGTTTGAAGAAAGTCGTTTGATTGCTGCACAGCTTCTGTTTCCGGCATGGTCTCACTGCTCGAGATGTCAACTGTATGCGGGTCAGTGTTCAAGGTCGTGGTGGTGTTTAACAGAAACACGTCTCGCCTATTTTTGGTGTGTTGCCTACAGATTCTTGGAAGTTTTTAAGGAGAGGTTTAATCTTGCCACGGGGAACACCTATCGTGTTGAGGACAGTACCAAAAAGAGGAGGGAGGTACCCCATGAGTGTAAGTACTTTGGGCCATTTCACGGTGCTTATGAAGGGCTTGGAATTTGCATTGGTGAGTGTCGTGTCATGGTGACCACCATAATAATGCTCAGCATCATTCTGATGATAGGGAGGGTCTTGAGTGGGCCATGGGCACAGCGAAGAAGGAAGTACTTTGTGAGCCGTCGCAAAAAGTTCGGCAAGAAAATGCATAATCGATCTAAATTGAGGTTTTATGATGTTTGGAGAGTTACTAGGCCTTATTAGGGCAATAATAAGACCCCGTGAGGAAAGAATTTTGGTTTTTTTTTTTTTGGTGCTCGCCGGGGGCAAAAACGCTGTTTTCGGGCCATTTTGAGTGGGCGGGGGCTAGAGGACTTCAGTTAGGTGACCAAATCGCGCGTTTGAAGTTCGTGGGACCTTTCAAGGACCATCACGGGCAACTTAGTGGAAGAAATGATGAGAATATTTTTTTGGGTGCTCGCCGGGGGCCAAAATGGCTGTTTCTGGGGCCTGAGCGGGCCATTTTGCGTGCGCGGGGGCTAGAGGATTTCAGTTAGGTGACCAAATCACGCGTTTGAAGTTCGTGGGACCTTTCAAGGACCATCACGAACTACTTAGTGGAAGAAATGATCAGAAATTTTAATTTGGGTGCTCGCCGGGGGCCAAAATGGCTGTTTCTGGGGCCTGGACAGGCCATTTTGAGTGCGCGGGTGCTAGAGGAATTGGATATAAGATCGGGATCGCGTGTTTGAAGTTCTTGGGATCTTTTGGGGACCATCACTAAACACTTTGTCGAAGAAATAATGAGAAAATTTTATTTGGGTGCTCGCCGGGGGCGAAAATGACTGTTTCTGGGGCCTGGACAGGCCATTTTCAGTGCGCGGGTGCTAGAGGGAATTATTCATAATAACATCGGAATCAAGTGTGTGCACGTTCGAACCGTGGTGTTCGGCAATTATAACATGTAAAAAGTTATCAACATGCCACAATATATTGCAAGAATGAATGCAAGCATGAAAGCACACCATGCATGCATGCAACCATGTACCGGGGGAGTCCAAGAAGTGTTCGTGCGCGGGCAAGTTCGTGCGGAAGGATGCAGATGGGGACTGGGCGGTGAAAGAACTAGCCGGGGTGAGTGGGCAAACCTGTCCATTCTTAAAGCCATATCCATACCATTGCTTCATGGCCCAACACACGATGAACATGTTCAACAAGTGCAAGGAGAATTTGCCCTTGGGCCATTGCCTCCTTCTTTTCGACTTCAGCGAGAACCATGCATTGAACATTCCACGGGCAATCCAATCCTTGCATTGGATTGTGAAGCAGGCCTCGCTACTATGCTGCGTGCTATGGCGGCATGCGGTAAAGGAGGTGGACGGGGTGGAGTCCACGGAGGAGAATCCTATCATTGTGAAGGATTACCTGTACTTTATGGGCAACGATATGCCCCATAGCCACCGTGCCATCCAGCACATGCGTAAACTCATCGTCAAGGAGTACTTTCAGAAAAGAGGTTTGCCCCTCCCAAAATTCATTCACGAGTGGGCGGATGGGAGTGCGGCGCATAACAAATGCGGCACGGCCTTTGCGGATGTGGTGGAGAGCGGGCGCCCGATGGAATGGGTACGAGGGCTTGGCATACCGTGCCAACGAAACTTTTTTGAGACATCCCACGCACGAGGCGAGCAAGATGCAATGGGAGTTGCGGTGAAGCACGAGGCTAGTTTGGCGGTAATGGCAACAACGGATAAGTGGTATGGAAAGATATTGAATGCAAGGGATTTGTATGAATTCTGCCTGGAGAGATTGCGGTTTGCGAAGGACCAAGGATCCAACCGGCGCTCGGCATTTGGGCAGCGGTTCTTCTTTTTGGTGGAGGATGGCGATGTCGACGAGTCGGGCCAGGGCTTCAAGACGGTGGATGGCACTTTGGCGTTGCACTCGGTGCGGGTGGGAGTTGGCCTAATGGTTGGGTTGAAGCGTGATCGTCCATGTTATTGCGATTATTGCTACGCACAATGTGAGCACCCGCAACCGGATAGTGAAGGGTGCCATTATAAGAGTCATGTGGATGAATGGGTGCCTTTCACGATGGTGGCGGAGGCGGTAGGGGAAGAGCGGCGAACGAGGATGCGTGCAGCGGAGGAGGCGCACGACGTGGCGCAAGTGGAGGTTTCACGAGGAAGCATCTTTGCACGCTCATCGGGGGGAGATGAGAACCACCACTATTATTTGGTGAAGGCGCTAGGTGGAGTGCATCAAGTGCTAGACGCGGACGGCATCAAGGACGACTACTACACACCGGGTGTGGGGGGGAGTGCAGGGGCAGGAGTGCATGCTACCCCTGGCGAGTTCGTTGTTGAAGGCAGCTTTTTGGAATGGAGGGATGAAAGCACATGCACGGAGTACTTTGTAGACAATAGCAGAAAATGTTTGACGTACTCACATCATATAGTGTGTGTGGAAGTGGCTCTGAGGAAGCGCAAAGTAGGCGGGCGGGACTACTTGATAGTACCGGAGCCGGAGCATCAACGTATCCTAGCTGCACTTGTGTAACTTAATCTTTGATGGGTTATAATGGTCCAATATGCTTGCAATCATAATGCGAAACCCCATAGGAATGCAACGGACATGGGTTGCTTGCAAATTCGATGTTATCCTGCCTTGACCTACATGTAGCACAAACCATAAAACCCGGAAAATGGCTTGCCCAGGCCCCAGAAACGGCCATTTTGGCCCCCGGCGAGCACCCAAATTAAAATTTCTCATCATTTCTTCCACTAAGTAGTTCGTGATGGTCCTTGAAAGGTCCCACAAAGTTCAAACGCGCGATTCGGATACCTAACTGAAATCCTATAGCCCCGCGCACGCAAAATGGCCCGCTCAGGCCCCAGAAACGGCCATTTTGGCCCCCGGCGAGCACCCAAATTAAAATTTCTCATCATTTCTTCCACTAAGTAGTTCGTGATGGTCCTTGAAAGGTCCCACGAACTTCAAACGCGCGATTCGGATACCTAACTGAAATCCTATAGCCCCGCGCACGAAAAATGGCCTGCCCAGGCCCCAGAAACGGCCATTTTGGCCCCCGGCGAGCACCCAAATTAAAATTTCTCATCATTTCTTCCACTAAGTAGTTCGTGATGGTCCTTGAAAGGTCCCACAAAGTTCAAACGCGCGATTCGGATACCTAACTGAAATCATATAGCCCCGCGCACGAAAAATGGCCTGCCCAGGCCTGTGTTGGCGAAAACGTCGCCAACGATTAATCGGGAGGGTGCCAAATACGTTTAATCGCGCGATTAATCGGGGGGGTCTCGCGTTACATACTTAAGGACCACGTTACATACTTAAGGCATGCCGTCCCATACTTAGGGCGTTGATGTCCCATACTTAACTTGGCTTTGCCTTGGAGGATCAAACTGTTTGGAGGACGTGTCAGACGGAACACGCGACGAGAGATAGGCGGATAGCAGATACTTGTAGGCAACAAGGCGAACACGGGAACACGGAACAGCTCTCATGAGTCTGCAGTACCGCTATAGTTTCCAATAACCTAAACCTCTTAACTATGCCTCCCGCAGCCGCTCCTACAGCTGACAAGCAGGCGAATCCCACCGCGTGGATATGGTGGCTCGTCCGCGTTATTAAAGGGAGCCATACAGCCACTCCCCTCGAATTCTACCTAGCCGGTCATATAGGATCACCCAGTGAGCGCTGCAAGTGTTTAAGTTGCAAGCGGATCATAGTCACACAGAGTCAACGGATTCTGCACCACTGTGCGCAGAAGAAAGGTGGTGGTGTTGAGATATGTCCTGGTGCGTACTCCCGTGAGATTGACGAGACTGAGGAAGCATACCGCGAACGTGTGAATAGGTACGAATATTCAAACGTCAACTTAACATAGGTACGAAACATCAAAAGTTTCGACATTTTTTGTAAGCCCGCATCGGTTTTACACTATTAAGCATCTCCAACACTATTAAGCCAATTAATCGGCAAAGATTAATCGGGAGAGGCCCAAATACGATTAATCGCGCGATTAATCGGGAGGGCGGGGACGTTTTCGCCAACCTAGGCCCAGGCCCCAGAAACGGCCATTTTGGCCCCCGGCGAGCACCCAAATTAAAATTTCTCAGCATCTCTTCCACTAAGTAGTTCGTGATGGTCCTTGAAAGGTCCCACGAACTTCAAACGCGCGATTCGGATACCTAACTGAAATCCTATAGCCCCGCGCACGCAAAATGGCCTGCCCAGGCCCCAGAAACGGCCATTTTGGTCCCAGGCGAGCACCCCAAACAAAAATTTCTCATCATTTCTTCCACTAAGTGACCCGTGATGGTCCTTGGAAGGTCCCACGAAGTTCAAACACGCGATTCGGACACCGACGGGAAATCCTCTAGCACCCGCGCACTCAAAATGGCCTTTTCAGGCCAAAAACCATCGATTTTGGCCGCCGGCGAGCCGGAAAATATTTTTTTGAAAAACAATTTTCACTCCGAGTCTTACAATTGACCTTAAAAGGTCACACAACTCCAAAAAGTTGCAAATGTTGCATTATGCATGTGACCACTTTGTGACACTCGAACTTTTTGCGACGGCTCTTGTCGCTTTCGTTCAGAACTTCATTCCAAATATCAGGGCTGACTCCTGTGTATTCTAGCCTCTTCTCCGTGACTCCGGACTTAGGAAGGACATTGAGGAACCATCTGGCAATCTTTTTCTGTGTAGGCCTCCAGTCAAAGGCTGGTTGAGTATCACTGGGTGCACTGTCTATAGCTATGATAACGACATCCGAAAAGTCATCCTTATAGCATCCGCCACCTGGAAGAACGTAGGGGTCATCACCCGTCCAATAACCATGTGGGATAAATGGAATAGTGTTATGCGGGAATCTGAAAACAAGTTTAAAGCCTTTATCAAACCATCTTTTTTGGTTTTTGGGAGACAGCGGAAGAATCCATGTTCCTGAAAATCCAGGGACGGTGTTGGCCGCTTTATGTCCCATTTCCAAGGTAGTCATAACTGCCGAAGATTTGTCCTTATCCTTCCCATCAAAGGGGGGATTTCCGTAAACGATTCTGCCAATGCCTGTTATCGGGTCCACGTAGGCATCCCAAGCGAGACCATCAAAGCCGATTTTCCCATGATGGCAGAAGCTGTGTCTAAGTAGTCGCGTTTGCGGTGACGATTAGTCGCGCGATTAGTCGCCTTTTGGGGTGTTCACGATTAGTCGCGACTAACGTTTAGACCTTAACACTGTGGTCGCATCTAACCGCTCCCGAGACATACTTAGACACCGCCTATCCATCATGTGAGCTCTGTATCCGTAACTTATTCGTATCACCCATATCGATGTGCATACATACCTATACGAAGTACATTATATTATTACAGAGGCATTACAAAGTCTATTACAGAGGCATTGCAGAGTCTATTACAGAGGCAACAGGCGATATGGAATAATGATATAACACTAATGTTGCTTGCTTTTCAGATGATTAATTGTATCGATATCGTGTAAAATTACGGTAAGCAATTAAGGTCTTAACAAGAGTAAGGAGCTGCATTGGTCCCGACAATTCCTGGAGGTTTCAGCGAAGACCCCTCCACACCTGACGGATCAATCAGACACCCTCACAAACCACCACAAGAACTTGGTGTCATCAGCGCGGTCGGGTCGTGTGAGCACAGGTCTGGCCGGGGCTGCTGCTGCCATGATGGTCGGTGAAGTATGAAGTGAGATGTTGAGAACTGACGTGTCCCTGTAGTGTACATCTTTCACTTCTTTCGGCTGTGTTATTCGTGTTATGTGACGCTCCGAACCTCCGATGTCGCGATAACTCATCGGTCGCGACTAAATCCTTAACACTGTGGGGCCCCGAGCCACGATTAGTCGCATTTCGGGTTGTCCACGATTAGTCGCGACGAGCGACTGCTTAGACACAGGGCAGAAGGGCCTGAGGGCTTTTTTCATTCTTGTGGTGGGTATGCATCTTCTCGAGTAAATTCTAGGGTGGGCATTTAGTGGGTTGGAGAAAAGTTCACAGCCGTTTTTGTCAAGGTGTCTGTCATCCACCAAAATATCTAAGAGGCTTCTTCTTATTGCGTAGCAGTTTTTAGGATCTCCCGATTCAAACTTACATGCATTGAGTGCTTCATGAATATCGTGTGCCCTATTCGAGTACTCCGCAAGTGAGCATGGGACTGCTTGATACAACTCTCCGAATATACAGTCCACCTGATATATTCAGCAGGGTCGAATGCTTCCTTCTCAAGCAGGTGCCACTTGCTCGTGAAGTTGTCGAGAAGTAAAATGCCGAGCTCTTCGTTTCCTACTCCAGCCTGCTCCCGAAAATCGAAAGCCGCGATTACAGTCTTTGGTCTTTTCCGTATCTGAAGGTAGGTGCTGCTGCTATCCCACTCTGGAGTGTAATCGTCCTCTTCGTTATTGGGACTCGTGATTTTTATCTGTTACCGGAATATCCTAGTTCACTAGATATCAGAGGGTCCCGAACTGTGTGGATAAACTCTCATAAGATAAATAAACCCTAAGCTAGATATACCCGGAACGGTCTCGCAACGGTCTCGGAAACTAGCCTACCTGTGACACAGCGTGTGTCACAGCACGAACCTATAGAAATGATCAGTCAGCAGTCCAGTGTTGGTCCTAGGGGTCTGTCATAGGGGCCTGCACCGGGACTCCCAGTCAGGGCTGCCTATACAGATTCCAGCACACCACCCCAGCACTGTGGGTGGTGACTGGCTAGGAGAGTCAGAAATGTAAATCTCTAGGGCAGAAGCCAGGGTGACAAGGCCTAACTGCTAATCCAACTGTGCTATTCTGATACACAAATTGGAAACCTCTAGCTAGTACAAGAGCAAAAGCATACAGGCGATTGAGTGCCCTGCTAAACTACTGAAAAAGTCTGCACCAGCAAGTCAGATTGAAGAATACAAAGGTGTCAAAGTAAAACCAGATTGAAGACCGTGTTGAGGTCAAAGTAGATCTCAGCACACCACCAGACTAGTGGTGTACTGCCAGAACCAGAAACATAACTACTCGGGGTCAAAGGCCAGAGGAGCACCGTCACCACAATGAGCACCGTAGCAGCCCGCAGTAGCACGGCGGAGCAATACGGGGCGGCCAAAGTGTAAGGCGTCGGTCACTGGAAAATCATTCGCCAGAGAATTTGACGGAGTCGGAGTTGCTGATTCGTCGATCACGGGAGGCTGCACCGCACCGGAGTGCTGCCAAGTACTGCCCGACGGTGGGGCCTCGTCATCCGAAGACGATGCCGGCGACAGCGGAGGACCGTCCTCAAATAACATGGCAGGCGGTGGCGGCCCGGGATGCCATGGCACCGGAGCCATATATAGGCCCTGTCGCCTCTGTACCCGCCGGTGGCGACGAGGCGGAATAGCACACGGTACCGTAACAAGCGGCGCCCCCTCTCCCCTGCACAGCACAGGCTGCGGCGCAGCCCGACCCGATACCTGCACAGGGTCGATGTCATTGGCCACCGTATAGGTGGCAGCTCCTACTCCCATGACAGAAATCAAGAGAATGAAGGAAAGTAGAAACGGCATCCCCCATAAGCCCGCGTGGGCGGGGAAGCCCCACGGAGGCTTTCCACAGCCGTGGCTGCGGGGAGCACCGTCATGCCAATCTCCCAGAGCACCACCAGAGTGAGGTGCTCGGGCTGCAGGCGTCGACGAGTGATTTGCCGAGATTGTCGAAGCCCGCGGCTTCACGACCAAGCTGCCGTCGGCGAGGTCCTCGTAATCGTCCGTGTCGTAACCCGTGAGATCAACCTGTCCGGTGGCGGCGTGGTTCACGGTCTGAACGAACCCAGCGAACTCACCGTCCGCGTCCGCTGTGGTGGTCACCCGCGCCGATTGAAGTGGCACGGGCTTCACACCCTCTGCCTGCGAGACAGGCATAGCAGGGGCCGGCACGGCGGATGCCGATGCCGCCGCACCACCTGCCGGAACCTGCTCCTCCGGTGTGGCCACCGCTGCGGCGGGTCCGCACACCAGAGCCGAAGCCCGCCCCCTGCCCGATGCCGGCAGGAGGCGGGAAAGATGCGTGGGTGTAATGCACCTGCGGGTTGGCCGCGGAGTGAACCTCCGCGGCAAGATCGTCGAGCCGGCGGAGAATGCCATCTCCCTCGGAAGCCGGCTGCTGCTCCACGGTGAAGCCGTAGGCGGACACGTCGATGCCGCCTACCGCTCCCGCACAAAGCACCGCGGGCGGCCCGTACGCGGCTGCCGCACGTGCGAAGGACTCCGCCCCGTCATCCGCCGCCTGCTGGAACAACGCACACATGGCGAGCGCGTGCACCCCCTCTGCGTCCTCCTCGTCGATGGGAACGCAAAATGCCGCGGCAGAAGTGGGCGGGTGTTGGCGCCCGCCCAACGGGCAGTCGCGGTAAAAGTGATAGCTCTCACCTTTGCCCGCCTTCTTGCACCTACCGCAGAACGGCTTCGCCCGTTGATCGTCGCGGTCGAATCCCACGGGCGGGGCTTTGTGGGTCCCCACGCGGAATCCTCGCGGCTGCTGCCCCCGCTGCTGCTGCTGTCGCTGCTGCACCCGCTCCCGCTGTTGACGCACAACCGGAGCGGACTCACCGTGTTGCCGCTGCACGAGCTCCTTGAGCTCCGTGATCTTTTGAAGAAGGGCTGCTGGAAAGGTGAGCGGAGATGCCGTCCGCGCCAGAAGCCGCTTTCCCCCCGTCCGTCTGCGCCCAAGCCTGGTAAATTTCCACAACCATGGAGCGGAGCGAAACCAGCGACACACGGGTCAAGTCAGCAGCCATAGGATAGCGGACCTTCACCGCAGCGTAGAACACGGGGTCGAGTCGGGTGTAGAGGGACAACTTTCTCGTGGCCTCGGTCGGTGTCCAGTCGGCAGCTCGGTTATCCCGCACCAAACGTTGCTCCTTAGCCAAGATCGGCTGCGGGTCAACGTCTGCGGGATAACGCAACGCGGCGTGCTCCTCCTGCTGGGGCTCCCGTAGTGCCACCGGTACACAGCCCTTGATGATGTCGACAAGGGCTCGCCGTCCATCTCGGTCAGCCGAAGAATCGGTACCAGTCAGCTAGACGAACGCGTTGCTGTGCTTCTCAATCACCAGGGCAAGAACGTCGTAGAGAAGCCCATTCACCCTGTCGACCACGGGTGCCAGAGGGTCGTCGAGGTCAAAGGCACGCAGCTCCAGACCAGCCGACTGAAACTCCGTACGCAGCTGCACCACCAGGTCGGACAGAAGGCCAGCGTCGTCCGTACCGCGAAAATGATGTTTCTTGTCGCCAAGAATATCCTCACGGATACTCTTGGCCCAAGCACGATGGAGACGCGCCTTGTAGATCTCGTCCACCAACTTGGATTGCTCCTGCAAGTAACGTCTGACGGCCACGTCCGCGTCTTCGTTCGATGCAGGGCTGGGGGTAGGAACGGAAGGCGTAGCCGCCGTCGGCGTGTTCCGTACCCCGTCGATCAACCTCAGAGAGGCGTCGATGTCGCTGTCCCTCGTGAGGGATTTCTTGGATCTCGTTGTGATTCCCATCTCTAGATAAGCCTGAGGGGAGGCGGTACACTGCAGCACGTTTGGGTAGGGTCGCGGAGAAAATGCGACGTCACAGATACGGAACGAGCGGTCGAGCCATGCGAGCGAGGGGCGAAGGAAGATGTCGTCGAAGTCAAAGGTGCCAAGGTCACCAGCCCAAAATACGGTAGCAGGCGGGATCAGAGCGTGCGGAAAACCGTGAACGGACATTGCGACGACGAAACCCAATCCAAGCCGGCACCCCATAGCTGCGGCTCAAAGTCGCTCACCGTAAGCTGCTCATCTCACAATCTCCACTAATGCCCAAACGCGCAAATGCGCACCACCTCTCCGAGCGGCCGTTTAGCCAATCATGGCCGAACTAGCAAGTGGAATAAAGCGTGGATGGGGCCACGACCTACCGGAATATCCTAGTTCACTAGATATCAGAGGGTCCCGAACTGTGTGGATAAACTCTCATAGATAAATAAACCCTAAGCTAGATATACCCGGAACGGTCTCGCAACGGTCTCGGAAACTAGCCTACCTGTGACACAGCGTGTGTCACAGCACGAACCTATAGATCAGTCAGCAGTCCAGTGTTGGTCCTAGGGGTCTATCATAGGGGCCTGCACCGGGACTCCCAGTCAGGGCTGCCTATACAGATTCCAGCATCTGTTTTTCAGAGTTTGCCAAAACAAATTGGAGCGTAAGGATCAGAGCGTTTGTGAAAGCGATGTATATCAGCAATCGTGTAATTCTGTTTTTTGAGCGCGTCTCGTTTGAGAACAGATTGCGAGTACCTCGATCGAGGGTCAGAGCTGGGCTCTTTCCCCTCTTCACCCTGCTTATTTTTTCGTGCCTTCCCCGCAGAGATTAACTCGTTGGGCTCAGACACGGATTAGCGAAAGAAAATCATAGCAGCAGTTTGCGGAAAGGGCATAAGTAAGACAGGGTTTAAGCATATTTAACAGCACAAGAAGGCGCAAGTCACGCTGAAAAAATCAGCGCGCTTTTACCTTCGCTTTTATCAATAATGTGGCATTATATTTATCAACGTTATTCAAAGGTGTTTCAATAGGATAATGTGATGAACCATATTGTAGTGGCCAAACATCGAAAGGTAGCATACTGATAGAATGCTCGAAATCATGCGGAAAGAGCATTAATACGGAAGATTAACGACTCGATACCCTCCCGTATGAATCAACATCTAGGCGGTCGGTCACGTCACAATATGGAGATTTAGCCCATTTATTCGTTTGTAGAAACAAATGGTTGGAGTGCGTAAGAGTCGAGAAAAACTAATGCAGTTTTCTATATACTTTGTTGAATTTGGATAGAGTACGCTAAAGTTATGTAGTTTTGAATGATTTTGGTGTTAGACTTTTGCAGCTCACGGATAACCGGGCAGTTTTCAGGACGTGTGATAGAAAAGGTGATATCGGGATATATATATATATATATATATATACCTTATATATATACCTTATATATATATATATATAAGGTATATACAATCCAGTCAGAGAAAACACAGTGACGGGTGCTCGGAATGTGATCGCATAAACTGGAGAGACAGACATACGGACTGTCTAAATAGAGAAGGCTAACGTGACGGGGACACGGTCACGGGTGACACATGCCACACACAGTGAGGGGTGACGCAAGGAGCAAGGAGTGGTATCGAAAGTTTTAGGGCGTATCGATAGTTTTTCGATAGGTCAGTTTTATTATCAATCAATATTCAATAGGTACAAATACCTATTAATCGATATCAATCAATATCGATAGGTATTAAAACCCTATCGATCAATGACGATAAATTGAAGTGATTTAAAAAATATATCAATCAATAACAATAGGTGTAAATTGCCTATCAATAAATAACTACCTAGAAGCAGATATCGATATATCAATGACATATCGATATATCAATATCTGCTACTTGAAATCTCACTGTGTGCTGCATGTCAAGTGGTTCCATGAGCCTATACTACACTCTTTCAATATGAAACAGACTCGCAATAATTTACAGTAGTTTACACATATACACAAAATGAAGGCCTAGAAATCTACAGTGTTCATGGAAGCCATTACAGAGTGCTCAATCGTGCCTTCAGTCAAATTCTTCCTTAAATCAGAGTGCATGCTGCTCACTTTGGAGAAAGCCCTTTCTACACCAGCTGAGGTTGCTGGCACAGCCAAAAACTGCCGGGCCATCTTGGCCAACGAAGGATAGTCTGTGCTGTGCACTCTCCACCATTCTTGCAAGTCTATACTAAGTGGCACGCTCGGGATATCAAGATAAGCGGTCAGTTCATCCTTCTCCTCCACCGCGAGTGGACCCACATCATCCGATTCATCTTCGTCATCCGAGTCAGCAAGGAAAGATACAACAGTCGTTCCTCTATTATCCTTCGGTGCTGCTACCTGTGCAGCCCTAGGCGTACCATCACAGCTCTCTTGCTCTTTCTTAGGCGCCCAATCGGACTCCCATGCAGCCCGCGTCCATTGCACAGCTTTGTCTCGTGTGAGATTACCTGTGCTCAACACCTCCGATAGAGCAGACGTGTTACTGCCACATTGTTGCAAATAAAAAACACCGTCGAACAGCAAATAAACAGCATGTAACAAGACAACCAACACATCCGCAAGACCTACCACATTCTCGATCACTCACCTTGCAACCAGTTATTCGCGCCCTTGAACTTGAAGTCCTTGTATCGGGGATCCAAGACAGTGGCGACACAAAAGTCCTCGACCTTGCATTCCATCATGTTCTTGAAATAGCGGCTACAAATCACGGCGTGCATACGCGCACGAGCATCTAAGACTTCCTTGTTGGTGATCTGCACCGGTTTTCCCTCGTACTTAAGGGCAGTAGAGGGGTGTGTGATATGGGCCAACTTCCCAATCATGGGAAGCAACAAACTTGCGGTGGGATAGTGCGTGCCCTGCAGCAAATCAATTGTTATGCTCGCATACTTCAAAATGTATACACTTTCTCTGACGATCAACCACTCTTCCACGTCAAGCTGGTGGTCCCGATACACACTGCCATCGACGTTCGGGACGGCGGTGGCTGCTTTTGTGGGATGCTCATAGTCGTACATTTGCACCGCGACCTGAGCCCCAAAGTAACACACACGTGGTTGTGCTACCTTCAATCTATGCTGAAGTATGGGTACTAGCTAGTACAAACACGTGATATGCTTGGTTGCACCTTATAGCATCTTTAAAAAAAAAGTGCAACAAGTATAAGTCAAGTGCAAGGGAAAATATGAAGCATTCTTCTTACCCGATTTTCCATATACCATTCGGCCTGTTTGCAAGCCCCGCCCCATCCGGAGCGAGTATCGTTGTCTTGGGGGGGTTTACTTTCACGTAAGCCGCTCCGTTTCTGACACTCGTGAAGCAGCTTGACGCCAATGACGGAGTGGCTAAAATGACCAGTCATGCCCCGTAGCTTCGCGAACACTTTCTTGACGCGTTGCTGCTCCAAGAAAGTTTTCACGGTGAGTGCGATGGTGTGAGCGGCACACTCGTGCCCGTCGAAACATGTCCAACCGCTCACGATGTTGGACGCGTTGTCTGAAACAGTGCAATGAATGCACTCGGCCACAGTGTCCAACAAATCGGGATCTTCCTCATCAGTAGTTGCACACACTACCTCCTCGTATTTCCCAATACCCATGCTTGCACAGGCCGTTTTTGTCGCTGACTCCAACTCAGCAGCAGTGTGACGCACAGAAGAGAAAGGGATCGCAGCGACAAGCCGCTCGTGGAGCTTGAAGTTGGCATCTAACCAATACACGAGCAGCACACCGAAGATCGCGATACCGCCTTGGGACCATATGTCACCTACAAATGCACAGAAAGAAACTGAAGTCAGTTGACAACGAAATAAGGGACCTAAACCCCAAAGAAAAACGGGGATATCTGTGCATATGCCATGTGATATGATGGGTGGCACAAGGAGTTCAAGTGGCAATACAAGACAAAGGTAAAATAAATAAGGGTCGAGGTCGCACCGCCGATGCTCGGCAATATGCCTTCTGACATCAAATCGGCGACTGCGTTCTTAACCTTCAGCTTGCCCTCCGCCGACAGCGAAAGGATCATGTCCACAACGAGCTTGTAGGAAGGTGGTGTGTAGCCCCCTTTGAATATCTCCTCGAAAATGTCACGGAATTCCTGGTCTCGTTCAGGCAGCGTAAGTGGCCGACCGCGGCGGACAAGCCAGAGCGAAATCTTTCGGTGAAGTCGATCTCGTTGTTCTGCAGAGACTTGAGGGAGCATGGCGTCGATGCAACCCTTTTTCGAGGAGAAGTTCGTCTTCTCGCTACCAGCATCACCAACATTCTCACTCAACGCAGCCTCCTTGAGGTCGACCATAGCGTTTTTGTGGCAGTGGCATAGATGTGTCCTCAGGTTCGAAGTATTACCGCAATATTCTTTAGCGACCGCATCGCTCCCACATAGGAGGCACTTGTACTCGACAATTTTCTTACCTTCCATACGAACGCTGAAATGCCGCCAATAAGGCCACCGAAGGTTTTGTGGCGCCCTCTGGAACCCGGAACTATCTTCACCTGTATATGGACAAGTGACATACCCCAATACATACGTTTAGCACGCCCCGCAAAAAAACGCTAAGATGCCAAAATCGCTAAGATGAACCCTCACTGATAATCGACCTTCTTATGTTTTTAGTTAGCTCGATACTTACATGCACGAGTGTCAGTCGTGCCAGATTGGAGCAAGAGGTATCACACCGAACGAAAATGAGACAAGGAAAGCAAGTCAATAACTAGAATACCTTCTTCATTTTCACTCCGCTCCTTTCGTTTCTTGCTTGTCTTCGCGGCGGCTTTTTTGGCGATCTCCTCTTGCTCGAGTTCCGAGCGAGCTTTGAACTCCTCGATCTCAATATCATGCCCAGGCAAGTTCGCCAATGGCTCCCAAGTCTCAGATCCTTCGGGTAAATCCTTCCATTTTATCAACCACTGCTGCTCGGCGTATTGAGTCCTAGTGGCCAAAACTTTCTCAACGACATACTCTACGTCATCACTGCCTAGGGCGTCAAATGGGTTCTGTTGGGTTCGTTTCACTGGCCCTTTTCCTTGCGCTAACAGAACCACTACCTCCTCCTGCTTGCGCGGTCGTTTGCCACGCCCACGAACACCCATTTTGCCTGCGCAGTGACGGTGTATGTTCAGAGACTTGGTTTGACTAGTAGAGGGTCGTGGGTTCACGAATAAATGGTGTCGTGACAGGATACTTTGATGACCTGTCACAACTCGCATATCAATGCCAAAGAGCCAATGGCAATCTGGGAAATGCGCGTCTTGGGATCGATTTTCGATTAATCGATTAATCAATATTGACCCGCTACACTTTCAATTTGGAATACATTGATCAATATCGATAGGTGCATTCCAGGGTATCGATCAATAACGATAGGTCACTTGGGGGTATCGATCAATAACGATAGGTCCCTTGAGGGTATCAATCAATATTCAATATTTCGATATGTAAAAAATACCTATCAATCAATAACAATATTTCGATTAATCGATACTATCGAAAATATTGAATATCGATACCACTCCTTGGCAAGGAGAAGCAGGCCCCCATACAGTGGGGGGAATCGGCTTCCCCGTGAACGTGTACCTCCATAGCTAGAGATCAGGTCAATTTCTGGGCATGTGTTGAGCAGCACTTCTGTTTGTTTGGCCCTCCTGCTGAAGCCCCGAAGTGGTGTGCACTTTGGGGGACATCGATTTGGAGGCCTACCGAGTCATGCCGGAGCTTGTGGACCCCACAGAGTTACAAACCCTAAATGTCTATTTTCGTCCATAAGCTCTGGGGACAAGAGTACGCAAATATTAATATAGAATTTTGATTCCCCCCCACCTGTGACACGTTTACGTGTCATGCCACCCCCTATCATGATGGTATATAAAATTCGATTTTAAAAAATGAGTAGACTCGAGGCGCAGCGCAGGCGTCTCGGCGTTAGCGGCAGATTGAGATACGTTTATAACGTCACAGATACTCTGACGGGGGCGGCTTGTCAGGCGCAGCGCGCAGGCGTTGGCACTCTCGGCGTGACGCGACGTCTCGAGCCGACACGACGTCCGGTGACGTGTATTATTTTAAACTTTTGAAACAGTTTAGAGTTTTATAAACGCGATCTCGTGAGCGCGAACATCTTTGAACCTTCAATGACAATGCTAGCATATGCATTCCAGCATCCCATATTGAACACATGAGGCGATTGAGCGGAGATTTCGAGGAGTTCGAAGTTCCCTTGCCGTGTTCGCCCCTCATTTTATATCATTATACTAGGCGGATCGATCTCAAAAGGAGATCTCCACTAGGCCATCTGACCGGAGGATCATGTGCGCGACAATACTTCGCTTTTTGCATCCCAACATGCCATGCCATAACGCGAGGGTGGCGTCGCGATAAATGTACGCGACTGCATTGGCACTGTCATCGTTAGCGTCTGGCGATCGTGAGATCGGAAGTTCGTCTGTGTCGCCCGTTGGGATTCGCGCTTTGCTGCTGATTAAGTAAGGTGAGTAAGGTAAGGTAATTTGGTCCGGTTCCAAATTATAAGGAGCAGAGGTAACGCTGCTCGCATGCATGCGCTCCCAACCGACGCACCGAAGGTGCCAACATCATTATAACAGCGACGCCCACTCGTCGCGTCGCGTCGCGTCTCGGAGGCTCCGCCCCCGCTCGCTTACCACACCGACCTTTATCCGGACCTCTGCTCTTTATGTTTTAGGACCGAAGCAAATTACCTTACCTTACCTTACCTTACCTTACCTTACCTTACCTGCAAACCGCGAATAGCAGAGCGGGATGATGACACTGTGACGACACTGTGTCATGTCATGTCAGCGTCATCTGTCAGTCATGAACTCGTGATCGAACTTATTTTATATAAACCGAGTTTGCAGTTTTTAAAAAATTGTGTTTGAGCTTTGACCTTTCGCTTTGAGTTTGTAGATGTAGTCTTTCATTTCACTCATCACTGCACTGTTTGTATCAGATTCTTTGTATAAATACAAAATATAAACGAATGATGAGATGATTCAGATGGCCTACAGGTGAACAGGCCTAGCGGAGATCTCAAACAATGAGATCGACCAAGCCTAGTAACGATTTATGATCAGCACCCAGCGCCAGGGGAGCACCTACCTCAACCTGGTGTCACAGTACCTCTGACCTTTATAATCTTGGCGTGTGATGTCAATGACGCAACAAATTACGCGCAACACAAAGAAATACGAGCATCGCGGCGCGCCACGTCGGGACAGCCGCCTAGTGGAGATCGCATAGTTGAGAACCCTTGAGATCGACAGCGCCTCTACCATTTTATTGCGATGTGGGTATCTCGATCTGAGATCTCAGCTGTCTCGTTTCTGGGCTGCGACGACGAGAAGATGGCGTGGCGCCATTCGTCAAATATCCGTTGCATAAAAACTGTTCGATCGAAAATGTAGTTATATGATCGAATCGGTTTGATCGGACGACGTGTTTTGAAAAACATATTGTCTCAAATAACAAATATTAATATGGAACATTCGTATATAACGTGTTATATGATTTATAGGATGGGGTAATCACAAATTAGTGTGCTTTTCCAGCTTCGGACGGGAGGAACAGATGCACGTTCGGTGCGAATATCGAAAGTCTCAGCTTACTTTCTGGCGTTTCAGCTCAGTGCGCTTTCTACCAATCAGAGCGCCGTTTTTTGGACGCGAAATGCACAGGATAAAAGCATAAACGCGTGCATCGGGACAATGTTATCATTATATTGGCTGCGCGAAATTATCGATATCCAGGCACATGCGAGACGGCGCGGCGGGATAGAGCGAGGTTGAGATTATTTCGATTTTCTGCCGACTTCGCCTCTCAAATTTCGATTCGCGATTCTGATTGGACGAAATTGGAATTAGCAGAAGGTGATGGCGCGAAGTGAGCAGAGACTTTCGTAAAGCAAGCCAAGGGGTCACGCTCATGCGCGGTCGACTGTTAAACTGATTTAAGATTTGTAGGTACAATGAACGCATTATTTTGTATTTAACCGATCGCCCAACCAATTCTTTACCGCGCCTCCTGCAGCAGAGGTGAAGAGTAACAGTACCAATACCTTTTCAACCATATACGTGTACAAATATAAAATCACACGATCGATAATCTTTGCAGGTTTCAAATCGTGTTTGTGGGGGGACAATGGCAGTCTCTATCTCCCGGATGCAGCAGGAACTGAAGATGCTGGAGTCCGCGCCTCCAGAGATATTTGCTTGGCCTGTTGATGGAGCTTTGAATCACCTTCGCGCTTACATCAAGGGACCTATAGGAACAGCATATGCGGGTGGACTTTTTAAGCTGGATCTGCGAATTCCAGAAAGGTGCAGACGCAACCATATCCCCTCTGCAAGACGACGAAGTCTTTTGAGCGTATTGTCAATGTACGAGAACTGACAGGTCTACTGTTATGGTTTCCGCTTCAGGTACCCCTTTGAGCCACCAAACGTAGTATTCTTGACGCAGATATACCACCCAAACGTCGATTCTCGTGGACATATTTGCCTGGACATTCTGAACATGCCGCCGAGGGTGCGTTCTGGCAGTGAAGTCACCTCGATCACGTGTGTCAAGTAATTTGAGCTTGATCAAGGGCCGTTCCTCGCCGACAATCACCTCTATCTTTTGTTGTACTTGCAGGGAAGTTGGAAGCCTTCCTTCAACGTGCTGACGGTGCTTGAGACCTTGGTTCAAGTCTTAGCCGAGCCCAACCCCGATAGCGGCCTCGGTAACGAAGTGGTACGGTGCCCAGTCACGTTCGCAGCGTTTGCCTTTCGTACAGTTTTCTTGATGTGTTCCGTACACGCTTATTTCCTCCGAGCACCGTTTGCTTTCTGGACGATGAAACAGCTGTTTACATGTGCTGCCTGCTCATTCTTCTTGGAGGCGACTAACGGCGCGTTAAGTCCGATATGAATGCCAAATGCAGGCTCAAGAGTATAAGTGCAACCCGTTGCAGTTCGATAACACCGCTCGTCAGTGGACCCGACAGCTGGCTCGTTGTCCGTCTAGCCTTTCACTATCTTCAAACTGTCTCACCGGTTCCTCCCAGCTCGAGGCTGAATCACAATCTAAAGAAAACATCGTGCCCGCCAACGCGTGCAATTCGGATTATCTCGCACGCACACGCTCAACCGAGTGCCTTCATAGACTGCCGGAGGCAAGTTCCAGCGACGAGTCTTCCAAATCCTCCCCAAGGTGAGTCAGATAGCCGAAACTAGTTGTATACCAGTTGTGGTGGCTCCCCTTGTATGGGAGGCTGAATACCATTGAGCTTACTCTCTCTCTCTCTCTCTCAATTTTCTTTTAATATCATCGACACTAGTCCTCAAAGTGAGAATATTTCCGCGCTGCCCTAACAGATGCTTTGCTTGCAGGTCTGTTTTCGGGCTCGCTAATGAGGGCAGTTCAAACGAGGACGAACCTGTTTCAGTACGTGGCGCCAAGCAAAGAGCTGGCAGGAAGCGCCTTTTCCACGAAATCGGTACGTACCTTGCCGCAAAAACTCCCCTGCTTCTCAACACTCTGATGACAGTCCTTGTTTCCTTTGTTTGAAGGAACGTCCTTCCTTCCCATTTTCTTGATCCTTTCACTTGAAAATTTCGTATCCAAGCTATGGTATCTACTGAAAGAAGGGTACTGGCATAAAGCAAAGGCACCGCACATCCAGTTCATATTCCAAAAGCAACGAAAGCATTGGGTGATCTTGTGATCCATATTTACTTGAGGTCAGTGCTATAGGGTATTGTCACCTGATTTGTCGAGTTGCTCTCTCAGAGGCTTTTGATTTTCTTCGTGCAGAAGAGGAAGCTGGCAGCGACGCAAGCACAGCCATGCGGAGGTCCTCCCCAAAGACCAGAGCTAAAGTACTTAGTGTAAGTTGTGCGCGCCGTGCCATGCAGAGGCGGCTTCGGAGGTTAGCAGCCATAGTTTAATAGGAACCAGAGATACACGCCTTTGTTTCAAACATACATGGCTGCTAGTGGCCACGTCGGATACTTTTCTGTTTCATAGCTTTTCAAAGTAGATGCTTAGCAAAATAACGATCTCGGGGACGGGACACGGAAGCCCTCAATAACTAGAAGTGAATAGCAATAGGACTAGGCAGTCTCTGCACAGCGGATAACTATTGTAGGGCAGAAGAAAGAATAAAGTCTGCCCTACTTTTTTTTTTTCGATTTCAATAATGGAAAAATGAGTGATCAATTCTTCTCTTGAAGAAACTGCCTATTCCTGCCCTTGTGGCTTTTAGGAAACCGGCGATGTGTGTAATTGTGAACATGACATGTTTGGTTTATGATGTTGCACAAAGGGATTACCCTTTCAAGTGAAAGTTATGCCCGAAATTCTCTTAAAGCGTCAAGCTTGTTCTTATTGATGAAATTGACTACATACTTCTACCCACATTTGGAGATGTACCTATCAAGTAGGTATCTAGTTAGGCATTTAGAGTTTTTTTACTGTATTTGTTTAACTATATAAGGTTTTCCTACTGCTTATTGCTTATTGCAGGAGCCCTACAACTCTGATGTTTTGATAACTTGATATTCAATTATTTTAAGACTCGATTTACACAATCGTCTCCACAAGGAAAAATTGATCATATTGGGGGTTTTCCCCGTAGGTACCTTCCTAACGCTCCCGGAAACGTACAACAGCGGAACAACCACGGCCTCGTATAGCAACGATCAGGGCTCCTAATCGGTTTCAAACTTGCATATCGATCGATTTCGATATTCAACATTTACAATCGATAATCGAGGATATCGATTCATATCGATTATTGAATTTTATATACAATTCTCCGTATACAATACATAAGACCGCCAATACTAAACTGAATCGATACCGATTTATCGAAGAAATGTGCACAAAAATGATATCGATCGATACCGATTTCCCGTTTTCCCCCGATATATCGATATATCGGAATATCGGTTAAACCGATTAGGAGCCTTGGCAACGATACCACCTTCAAGCGACATATATGCACGTGATCATAAAAGTATCTCTGTTCGAGTACGTATTAAAGTGACTACGTCGCTACAAGCTGCTACTTAACCCCAATATTTTCTAGTGGTGACTGCGATCTATTCTTAAAATAACTCTAGTACGATCGTCTCTTATTTTTTACCGCTCACTACTTATTGCCCGTGCTTTTACGCGCAGCTCTAAATGCTGAGTTCAAGATGCTAAGCTGCGCTAAACCACAATTTTGAGTGTCGCATGCTGCGCTGCACACACAAAGGCGAAAACTTGTCAGTAAGAATGTAAAAACTTTTATAGACTCTCTAAAATAGAAATCGCTTGCCATCAGAAGACCACGCACCTTGAAATGAAGAGTTCCGCGATTCACACGGGAAACTCTAATTCTGCGGTTGCTTGAGAAACTCGAAGCAGACAATCGACTTGCAAATTCGCTTGGACAGTTCAGCGAACGCTAAATAAACTCCGGACCCTTACAGGTATCTTACGTTTCCATAGCATGGTCGGAAAAGACAACGGAAAGATATCCCTCCGCTCCAGGGACACGCCCCTGTCGCGTTGCTACTTTTTGGATGCAGAATACGCAAAGTTTCAACAGCATGGTCAGCAACGACTAAAAGCGGGGCCCACCAGGGACATGTGCCAATCGCGCGGATTTGCAATAACGATAGCATCTAGCAAAAACAAATAACATGTGGGCGGTGCGACAGGGCAAAATGCACAAGAGTGCGGGTTAGACAACCACTGTGCAGCGCCCTTTTACCGAAATCCAAACCCCGTGCGCGTGCCCCACCCCGGGCAAGCAGACAGAGCATAAAGTGCCTTTCGAGTGAAATTAGACTAGAACGGCCACAACTCGTCGCAATTGCTGGTACGCACATAATGTATGTTAACTAAGTTGTCCTAACTCCTAAGTAGCTACAATCAATCCCTTGTTCTGAATAATGGAGATAATATAGAGAAGGATATATATATAGATCCTGGGTGGGGAATGGGGGAAGTGCTCATCTGCTCAATAATAACGAATATTCAGATGATCGAACGATCAAATTGCCTGGTGGAGATCCCCTAGATCGACACGCCTAGTACATAATAGAGCGATCGCACCAGCGATCGATAGGTCACAGGTTCGAGTCCTGTCGGAGGCAATTTCCTCGCGGCATTTGAAAGGATCGACCTGACGTGTACAGTGGATTCGTCACTACCAGTTGTGCAATATATGTGAAAAATATAAATGAAGGGGCGCTAGGTATATATAACGATCCCCGATACACACAGCCGCCTAGCGCCCCTTCATCTATATTTTTCACATATATATCTTTCTTCATCATAAACCTCGGACAGAGATACCCTGAGCGTCACTTTGAAATACGAAACGCAATACGCAACGTCACTCTGAACTACGAAACGCAATGCGACAGGGGGGCTGCATCCTAAGAACTGTAAGGTGAGGGTTTAAAGTGGACTCTGTCCCCCCCGATATCCTAAAACACCTCGAGGGACGCCTCACTGGTGTAAGAAGACTGGCCAGCTCAACAACAAAGACATCAAAGACATATACAAAAGGTATGCACCCTATATTGTGAGGTCACAACACTTCCAAGAGGGGAGACCTGGGATTCTGGGATATGACCGATGACATATGCGTCATACATATCATACGTGCCATACATGTCATGTCATGCCATGTGGCATCATGACATATAGTCGTCAAGTATTGTCAGTACGGTCGACTATGACATGTACAGTCGGTATGTCTGTCATACACCTAAGGTGAGTGACATCTGTCATCGAAAGGCCAAGTATATGGCATCGAGATGGCGAAGCAAGATAAGTCTTCAAGAACTGAATTGTTCTGTCAAGTCTTCGCTTCTAGCATGCACTGAACAACATGCGAGCATCAATGGCTATGTTGTCTGGCCGATGCGTCAAGTTCACCTAGTGCTCTCGAGTTCACAACTCGATGGCGGTAACGCGTGCGACGCGTGAGAGCACTAGAGTATATGAGGAGCATTGAGCTCAAGCAGGCACTTCTGGTTACCAGACTGCTGCACTCATACCCACCCATACTTGCATGTTGCTGTTACAGTTCTATAACAGCCGTGCCATATTTCCGGTCCATAAGACCTTGACAGGCAGCAGCAGCAATCTGTCAATCGCGGTCCGTCTTAACACGCATTACCACAGCTCGCCCAAGGCAAACAACGAGAAATGTCCGGAGCGACTAAAGTACGGTACGATAATTTGAATTCTGCCGCGAGATAAGAAAAGTAGCTTGGGTCAAAGAAAACCCCAAGCACTACCAACTCCAACGGAAATAAGCTGCCCGATCATAAAATGCACGGTCCCAAGAGCGTCAAGAGTCGACATCCAAAGAATGAAAAATCTCTGGAACGCATCCACACGTTCCGCCCTACACGAAGACAGTAAGGAAGCCCCTCAAGAGCGATCGAAAGCAACCCGCGAAATCAAATACCGCCCATGAAGCAAGCAAACGTAGAGTCGCAATATCATAAGTGACCGGCCACCACCCGACATCCACAATGTCATCACGCGCGCGCCTCTGCAAAAGCGCAAGTCAATTCCATCGAATGAGTGGGAATCGCCCCCAAGTGAACGCCTAGTTAACTACAACGGGCTAACATAAAATAAGCAGTGTCGAGACGTGAAGTGGGTCCATAACCTACTAGAAATGACTAAACGCAGCTAAAGGAAAGGCTGCGGTAGGCACACGGAAAACAGTTTGGACAAAGCTATGCGAACAGTATGTGTGACGCTGCTGTTATTGAACGGTAACAGCAAAACGCAATATTCTGGTGGGCTATGAGTGCAGCAGTCTGTTGACCAGAAGTGCTTGCTTGAGCCCAATGCTCCTCATATACTCCAGTGCTCTCACGCATCTCATGCGTTACCACCATCGGGTTGTGAACCCGAGAGCACTGGGTGAACTTCCCGCATCGGCTGGTCGATATAGCCATTGATGCTCGCATGTTGTTCAGTGCATGCTAGAAGCGAAGACGCGTCTTATCAGGACCCTTCGGTTCTTCAAGAACTTGTCTTGCTTCGCCATCTCGATGCCATATACTTGGCCTCTCGATGACAGATGTCACTCACCTTAGGTGGATGACAGACATTATGACTGTACATGTCATAGTCGACCGTACTGACAATACTCGACGACTGTATGTCATTATGACATATGACATGGTATGACATGTATGACATGTATGACATATATGTCATCGGTCATATCCCTGACAGATCTCCCCTCTTAGAAGTGTTGTGCCCTCACAATATAGGGTGCGTACCTTTGTATATGTCTTTGATGTCTTTGATGTCTTTGATGTCTTTGATGTCTTTGTTGTCTTTGTTGTTGAACTGGCCAGTCTACTTACACCGATGAGGCGTCCCTCGAGGTGTTTTAGGATATCGGGGGGAACTGAGTCCATTTTAAACCCTCACCTTAGGCATATAGCCCTACAGTTCTTAGGATGTAGCCCCCCTGATTGCTTGGCGTTTCGTATTTCAGAGTGACGCTCAAGGTATCTTCCGAGGTTTGCGTTACGGAGAGATATTGCGCTTGCCGATCGACGATTCGACCCATTGGGTACTTGTTTCCACGGCCTTATAAGGTGCATCCACCCCTTCCCCCCCTCCTGAAGCTGCTATGGAGGTTCGTAGGCCGAATGGAGAACCTTCTTTTCCGAGGTTTGTTTTAATGCAGGCGGAGAAGGCCCTGCTTACGAGATATCGGAGGGTCTCTATGATTCCACTTTGAATCCTCACCCGATCTGCCAAACTCCTTTTTTTCGGTCTGGTACGCGCGCTCTGACGAACATTTCATAGATGGATTCGTTTAGTCACTAATGTGAATTCGTTTAGTCATGTGTGTCAAAACACAACTCAGGATCACAACTCCATCTACCTCAGAACATTCCGGCAGCTCAGAATGACTGGCCATAAGATCCGAATGACAAACCACGGTCTGGCAAAGGCAGTATAGCAGTTTTTTATTTATCCACAAATATGGTACCCGCATGTATGCGTATCTGTGCAAGGGTATGAATTGGTACAAGGCTTACTACACCTCAGCAAGGAACGATCAATTTCCTGCTTCTGATACAACATAATGATACAACATTAAGAGTAGGGTATATAGATGATCGACATGTATTAGTATATATTACAAGAAGTAAGGGCAATAGGCTTAATATATTGTTAGCCATAATAGGCAGCTATTATGTCGGCTGCATTGGTCAGCTCTGTGGCTCTGACCCAGGTGTCATGTTCAGGGCCGTAGCCAGCATATCGCACTAAATAGTACTTGACACCTCTAGTGATTTTATCTGAGAGAATGTGTGATATCTCAAATAATGGTTGCCCTTCTTCGGTGATCATCTGTGGCAGAGGCAAAGGTGCTTGGATCGATCGAGTCATTATAGCACTCTATTCTGGATACAGGCTGAACCGGATGGATACGAATGTCGAGATCCCCGAAATCTAGCTCATAAGCACGTCCATGGCTGACACCTGACAACTTTGGATATGATAAACGGCCCAATATATGGTTGCTTAAAGTGTCTGCCTGCCTCTGTCAAACCAGTCCATTGGATAAACTCAGTCCGTAGAAGAACTTTCTGCCCTATTGCAAATTGTCGGGGCATGTGAGTCTTATTGAATCTGGCTCGGTTGATTTCTGCTGCTCGGGAAATGTTGTCTACCACATTGGCATGAACAGCCGAGTACTGGTCAAAGTGATCTCGAATAGCATCCTGTATTGGAACAGGAGCTTCTGGCGGAATAGTGATTGCCAGATCATGAGGCGAAAGTGGATGCGCCATCGAGTTGAGATAAAGGGGTGTGTAACCAGTCGTAGCAGAAACTGTGGTGTTAATTGCAAACTCCACCAGAGGCAACTTGTCCTCCCACGAATTGGCTGAAGTATCATTGCAACAACACCTGAGGAAAAAATACTTTCTAAGCAGTTATAAACCACAGGTTGGTGAATCATGCATCAAACAAAATGTAAAATACCTGAGGATGTCCTCAATGAAGGCATGGCTTCGCTCATTGCTTGCACTCGACTGTGGATGGTGTGAAGACGTCATAGACAATCTCGTACCAGTAGATTTCCACAGTGTTTGCCAGAATGAAGAAATAAATCTGGGATCTCGATCTGAAATGATGTTCCTCGGAAGACCATGGAGCTTGAAGATATGCTGCATATATATAGAAGCAGTGTGCTGAGCAGTCCAGGTCATGTTGAATGGAATGAGATGACAGCGATGAGTGAATTGGCACATTACCACAAATATACTGTCGTGCCCGTTAGTGGTGATAGGCAGATCAGTAATCCAGTCAAGTGATACATCAAGCCATTTTGTCTTAGGCACACAATAGCGAATATGTGACTGACCATACGGTTTGTGTCTCCTCGTTTTCTGGCGTTGGCACACGGGGCACTCCCGAATGTACTGAATTGCTGCCTTCGTCATTCCTGGCCAGTAATATCGGCTACGCAATAAATGGAGCATGCGATTTTTGCCTACATGACCAGAAACAGTGGCTGAGTGACACTCATGAAGTAGAATGTGGCGAAGCTGTGTGATCTCACCGTCATCTGTAGGAACTTTGGCAGTAGGTGGAATGTAAAGCTGTCTGCCAAAAATGGTCTTGCGATAGATCAATCCCTGAACGTGAGTTCGAAATTACTGACTGTCTGTGATGATGTCGCTGATGCCAGCTTGGATAATACAGATTGTGCAAATGAGCCACGATCAAACTGTGACATTATAATAATGTCGTGAAGCTGATGACCCGATGATGCAGATATAAGAGCAATAAATGTAGGGTCTGTAGATGTCATATCAGTTGATGAAGTTGTCAATGGGGTAATGCGATGTTGCAGACTATCAGTGGGTTCGAAAAGGGCAGAAATGCGTGTAAGAGCATCTGCAACCTGATTCTTCTCGCCTGCAATGTGCTCAATCCGAAAGTTGTACTCGGAGAGCTCATCCAACCACCTCGCCTGTTTGGGGCTTAGTGTGAGATATATTGTAACGCCAATATATCGGGTGTCACTGAATAGTTTCATACAAGTGTAAACTGATTCTAAGATAAACGAATATATATCGGTCTGTGACCTAGGTATCTGACACCTAGTACTGTACGAGTACGGGTACAGCTAACGGGAGTCATGTGACAAGTTATGACTAGCGGGTCACTGAATCCAGCACACCACCCTGTGACTGTACGTAGTGACTGTTACAGGTGGCAGAGAGCAGAGCACAGACAAAGCAGAAATGTTCCGAAACAACAAACAGCTAGAAGCTGGAAACTGCTAGAGGGAGGCCCGTGCTTTAGCCAGGGCGGTCCCTTTCTAAAACTGCTGCTAGGATACCGCTCACAAGCTAAGTTCCTACAGCTCAATCATACAGCTACTCGGCCACTTTCAAAGCGGTCCACAAAGCTGTAGAGTTCACCAGTGTTGAAGATGCTGTCAGAGTCAAAGACGTTCAACCAGAACCAGAGTCCAGAGACCATAATCCAGAACCAGAGTCCAGAGACCAGAGTCCAGAACCAGAAACCAGAACCAGAATCCAGAAGCCAAGACCAGAAGCCAGAACCAGAACAAGACTCGTAGAGCAAATTCAGGAATCCAGAAAGTTGAAACTCTGATTCCAAGTCTGCCGAAACCACAAAAGGAAAAGAAATGCCGAAAGTAAAAAGTGTACGGCAAGGCAGACAGACTGTTGGCAGCCACCCCAGTGGGATGTGCTGCTGCGGTGAAGTCAGCGGCTCGATCGAGCACCACCGAACCCTGACTCAGTGCACTAACAGCAGCCGTACCTTTGCAAGCCTTTGAAAGCATTTATTTACAAAAAACCCTAAACCCTTAAGGTTTCGGAAGGAGACTCACCGACTGCTCGATTAGCTGCCAGTCGAGAAGATCCAGCTGAAACTCTCGGTAGGTGGAGCCGGAATCGTCAGTGCTCAGGTTGAGCTGCAGGCTCTCCACGTCGAACATCTGAAGTGCCTTTTGTTGAGGAGGGAACCACTCCCACTGGAGGTAGATGCTGTTCCAACGGATAGGGATAGATCGATCGGGGAGGCTGCGTGTTGGGAAGAGAGTATTTTGTCTACGCACCAGGGTCCTGGCTTCAAACCTCCGACACGCGAACAGCACAAAGCACTACAAAAAGATGACATAAAAGAAGGCGGACAACCTGAAACTGGATCCGGCTCCGCGGGGGACTTCCAACGAGCAGGATGATTCAACAAAGCCTTTGGAGGAGGCTGAAGACTCTGATGGGACCTCGAACTTGACAAACAGATCGCTGCACGAGCCGCCGGAACAAGATGATGACGGTGAACCGCAAGGGGAACTCGTTGAGGAGGAGGAAGCACAATCTGATGGGAGTGCGGGAGCCCACCCTAAGGGCGCCAAAGCGGCCAAAGCGGTTGTAGCCGTAGTAACAGCCGATTCTCCGGCAAAGAATGCGGCAGCAGCCGAATCTCCGGCAAAGGCCTTGAAAAAACGAAAAGCTACCAGTAGCCCGCCTGCAACAAAAAAAAGGGCAGGTGACAGTGTTGTAAAACATATGTATTATGTATTTGCAAAACATGTTTGAACATCCTGAATGTCCTTCCTGCAGTTCGCGTAAAGCATACACGGGTGCTATGTGTGTAAACCAATGCAGTCCATCCGGATGGACCACTGGAAGGAACTGCATAGTCCATCCGGATGGAACCCGCAGCAGTTCCTTGTTTGTAAACCACTTTCCACGCGTACCACGTAGTCCACTGGATATACCTAGGGAGTCCATATACGTTTACAATGTATATTAAATGAAAAATGGCGGTTGCATCCGGACGGACTATATAGTCCCTCAGTGTGTATTTAAAATACTTACTCCGTCCGTGCGTACGTAAGTAGGAGTCCAGTGGGTGGACATACTTGGTCCATCCGTGTATTATGGACAGTTCACACGATTTTCGCATTCATGTTATATATGTACATACGTAATCCATCCGGATGGACCATATAATCCTTCCACATGTATTTAGAAGACTTAGTCTTTCCGCGCGTATGTAAAACGCAGTCCAGTGACTGGACATATGTGGTCCATGCGTGTAATATTAACAATCCATATGGGTTTTGCATGCATGCTATACATGTACATACGTGCTCCATCCGGATGGACTATGCAGTCCCACCGTATGCATTAGAAAACTTAGCCTTTCCAAGCGTATGTAAATCGTGGTCCAGTAGGCGGACATACGTAGTCCATGCGTGTAATATTCATAATCCACACTGTTTTCGCATGCATGCTATACATGTACATGCGCACTCCATCCGGATGGACCATGCAGTCCCTCTGTATGTATTGATTTAAGATAGTCATTTAACCCGTATGAAGGTGGTGTTCCGCGGGCCGGACATACGTAATCCGTATGTATGCAATATTCGTCTTGCTGTCCTTTCCGTGTTTAGTCCATATGGTTTCCGTACGTAATCCATGCGATATCCATATGAAATACATGAGACTTCCACATGGTATCCATACGGTCTTTCCGCTAACCGTCCATGCGGATGGACGCCATGTGGACGATATACAATGTCCACATGGGGTCCATATGGGTTCCAGACGTTGTCCACATGCAATCCATGGGACATATTTCAAGGTATGGCTTACGCGAGGTCGACTTTACACAAAACTTCCGAAAATATTTTTATTCGATAAACCTGTCGCTCAAAGCAATCTAAACATATTGCGCGCTCCGGGTATACAATTGACCCAGGCATTGAAAAGTTATGCTCGATACCGCTCAGTTATCTCCCATACTTAACCATACTTAAGCGGATACTTAAATCGCTTATATCTCACGATCTAGAAAATCAGAAGTTTTGTGTAAACTCGACCTCGCGTAAGCCATACCTTGATTTACACGAACGACGTAGTCCGTACGCTTTTTAACACTTTACGAGTTTTTCGGCCTTGTGGTCCATACGGCTGTCCACATGGTATCCACATGGTATCCATACGACAGTCCATACGTATGGAAGGGCTCTGTTTTCCTAGGGAAGGGTTGCAACTCAGTGCTGTCTGCGCGAGCTGCCGGGGCAGCAAGGTCTGCGCGAGCTGCAGGGGCTGCGAGGTCTGCGCGAGCTGTTGGCGCAGCGAGGTGTGCGCGGGCTGCTTGTGCAGCGAAGTCCGCTCGGACTGCCGGGACAGCGAGGTTGCTGCGAGTTGCTGGGGCAGCGAGGTCTGCGCGAGCTGCAGGAGCAACAAGGTATGCGCGAGCTGTCGGCGGTGCAGCGAGGCAGCACGCCGCTGTGGGCTGCAGCTCAGCGCTTTTGGGGCAGCGAGCCACCAAGGGCCGCAACTCAGCGCTGGCAAGACAGCACATCGCCAAGGGCTGCAGCTCTGCGCTGCATGGGCAGCAAGCCGCCAAGGGCTGCAGCTCTGCGCTACCAGGGCTACATGCGTGCGCCGTGGGTTGCAGCTCTGCACTGCTGGTGGGACAGCGCGCTTGCGCCATGGGCTGCAGCTCAGCGCTGCGGGTATATGTGCATCGACAGCATCCGCGATGGTAGTGTCCGCAGATGCATATACGAGTGCATGCGTACCCTCCCCAACCGGTATACACTCATCCGGCACACGCGTGTGTGTACGCACACCGTCCTCGTCCGGTATATGTGCATCGGCAGTGGTGTCCGCATATACGTACGCGAGTGTGCGAGCATTCTCCCCGACCGGTATACACGCATCCGTCACACGCGTGTGTGTACGCACACCGTCCTCGCCCGGTATATGTGCATCGACAGCATCCGCATCGGTAATGTCCGCAGATGCATATACGAGTGCATGCGTACCCTCCCCAACCGGTATTCATGCATCCGGCACACGCGTGTGTGTACGCACACCGTCCTCGCCCGGTATATGTGCATCCGCATGGTAATGTCCGCAGATGCATATACGAGTGCATGCGTACCCTCCCCAACCGGTATTCATGCATCCGGCACACGCGTGTGTGTACGCACACCGTCCTCGCCCGGTATATGTGCATCGACAACATCTGCGATGGTAGTGTCCGCAGATGCATATACGAGTGCATGCGTGCCCTCCCCAACCGGTATACACGCATCCGGCACACGCGTGTGTGTACGCACACCGTCCTTGCCCGGTATATGTGCATCGGCAGTGGTGTCCGCATATACGTACGCGAGTGTGCGAGCATTCTCCCCGACCGGTATACACGCATCCGGCACATGCGTGTGTGTACGCACACCGTCCTTGCCCGGTATATCTTGCGCGCATCGTAATATCACTCTGCACACGCGCGGAACGCTAGCACGTCCGCGTGCTTTGAATGCTACCGCCGTTTACAATCGGCGCTCACTCATTTCCGTGAAATCACCTAGAGCTCGACGATGGGGCACGCACAAGCGAAGTATCGGCGGCAGAGGGGGCGGGGGCCGGGTTTTGTATACAGAAACGCAAACGGAAAAGTCATGAGTTTTGGCATTCAACCGTTTCCTTAGGCGCAACAAATCTCCCCGTCGGTCTTCTGGAGAATTATAGGCAGGCCATCAAGAAAGTACCGACTGGGCTCGTTTTGGCCACCGGCGCGTTTGCCCATAACGGCAAATGCCCCGAGTGGCAGGCGGCCAACTACACTGTCTTACGCGATACCATATACGCGAACGCATCTGGGTTCCACGTTTTGAGGACCATGCCAGAAAGCCAGGGGAAGAACGAGGCGAAGGAGCAGGTGATCGCGCAGCTAGAGATATGGCTGAAACAAAACCTGAAAAATCATAACGTCCTAACGTGGGTTAGGCACTGCTCATCCCAGGGCAAGTGCATCGCGGATTCCCCCGACCCGGCGTCACCATGTGAAAAGTGCGAACCCAAGATTTTACAGCACCTGACAACCGTCTACCGCTTCGTGCAAACCAAGAACAGTCAGTTGGGACATACCACCCTCGCGTTCCCTACCGAGAAGGAGATCGCTGCTACCAAGGCCCGGTTCCCCGAATTGTGGAAGAAGGCTTGTCAGGGGACCGCCCCGAACCTGCCCGTCAATAGCGAACCGCCCCCTCCTCCAATAGCGCCAGCCCCGGCGTCACGGAGTACAGCCCTAGTTCATGTCACGAACGACGCGCCCCCACGTACTACTGTGCGAGCCCTAGCGCCACCGAGCACTGCCCCGTCTGAAGCCGTGCAGGCCGCGGCCCCACGTCCAACAGGGCCAGCAAGGCCGGCGGTGTTTATCGGAAACGCCACACAGGAACTTCGCGCACACTGTCCATGGTTCATGGTGGACACGGTTTCCCGGACGGTGCATGTGTCACCAGCCCCCCGGTACCAGGCCAATGTCAATCCCGAGTACCCGTGGATGCAGCACGTTGCAGACCTGTTGACGCTGCTGTGGCCAGCGGAAACCGGGACGTTGGCCCAGGCGCGGGCGAGTACGCTATTGCCGCCCCCTCCAGCCAGGGCGCCCCCACAGATTGCCACCGTTGATCTGGCATTCCCACCCCAAGAACCTCCCTCGATTCCCAGCTTGGTGCAGGCTGCGTCCACCGTGCAATCCTGGCAACCGACCGCCAAGGTAGGGGTCCAGCAACAGCCGCAGCGCGCCGTTGAAGCAGAAAAGCAGGGTGTCCTTGCACGGGACTGCCTGCAATCTGCCCCTGCCGCGGAACCCGCGGTGTCCCCGTTGAGCCACGGTCCGGCGGTTTCCCAAGAGAAGCCTTCCGCGAGTGGCCCACAGGCCCCCGCTAACAACCCATTACCTGTACAGACCCCAGAGTTTGAGCGTAGTAGGAGAGCCACGATGCAGAGGAACCAAGACAGGATGAAACCTATGCTCGAAGCGGCAAGACAGTTGCAACTGGTCGCCCTGAGCGCGGCCGACTCCACGCCGAAAGCAGGGCTGAAATTGCTGAGCGAAGTATCCGACGAGCGTCTTCTGCAGCACATGCAACGTCTGGCCGCGGATGGCAAACTCCAAGCAATTACTTACAAGAACGTGCTGGAAACATTGCCGCAGCCTTACACATTCGGCGCTTTCAAGCACTTGCCACCGGTGCTGGAGAAACCGATGAACTCAGCGCTCACGGCTGCCTTGAAGAAACGGGTGTCGGACAACCCTGCCATGTCCCTCCTTCAGCAGGCAATCAGTACCAAGCGCAACGCCCCCCATACAGTCCCTCCGCGACAGAGCAAGGCGCGGACGGCGTCTGCTGCAGGGGCCACACGCACAGCCAGCGCCCCTCCAGCCGACAGTCGCCAGGTGCAGGTGTCCGGGCAAGGCATGCCCGAGCTGATTGAGAACATACGGCTGAAGGCCCTCGAACGCGCTAAGAATAACCGTGTTAAGGACCTCCCCAAAGATGCTGATATAACGAAGTGGACCAAGGAGATGAAGAAGTCCTTGGACGGGAAGTGTAAAGGGATCGCGTGGGCGGACAACGTGTACCGAGCAATGTTCGAAATGGAGCACGCGGGCGGTGTCCTCTCCGGCTCAATTGGCCGATCAGTGCATGCCCTCACCAACGACGAATGGTCAAGCGACCATGATTGGCTACTGCCCCGCAGTCCTTGTGGTAGGACCAAATCGACGATTTGGTCCTACCACGAGGACCATTGTTCCGATAATTTAATTGGCCATCTCCCGTGATTTGTGGTGTCTAACCAATGAAAGGTGGTATATATAGGTCCTATATTAATTTATTCGAACGCTGGTTTGGCCTATATCCATCCCATATATCCATGACGAACCCATTTCAAACCTCTACACTCAAATTTTTCAAAACGGAGTTTTTGGAACATTCAAAATGTGGCAAATTAGTGACTCATTTTCAATAATTTTTTACCAATCATATATCAACACTACACCTGCGCGGATACCATCAAATTGAACCTATACATATGTCCCAATCATATTTGGGCGGTAGGCCCGGTTGGAATGCATATATTGGCTCGTTGGCTCGTTGGCTTCCCCTCTAATATATTGGCTCGTTGGTTTCCCCCCTAAAACAGTGGTCACGCGAGCTGACCATCCAGCCATCATAATTGCTTGCTAGAGGGCATGTATCGCAAGGTTGGTGTGTGCGGCACATTAAATCTTCAAGTATATATGTATTGCGAATTTCTGAAAGTCTAACATCATCCAAATATCTTATTTTTCGACTGGCGTGTACATTTTAGAATGGATGAATGCCAATTTCTAAAGTCCGAAATTCACTAAATTCGGAATTTGCATTGTGTTGAACATGCGCCATGCTGAAATAGAGCGGAAATGATGATGAAGGTGCGAAGTAACCGATTCAGTTATCTTATTTGGTCATAAACTCAAGATGTATAACCATGAGCATCACCGTGAGCCCCCCATGTGACTCCTGATACTCAAAATAACGGTGGTCCTTGTGCTAGGACCACCATTTTCTTCAAGCTTTTGGTGAAATTACACCCCTAAAGCGTGTCGTTCAACCGAACACCTAAAGTCTCATGGGGGGCGCCGCTATAAGAAATAAAATTCATTTAACTCATAAATATCATGTGCAAATGTTACCTGTGCCTCAAATAGTCGATTTAGTGATCGAAACCGCAATTGCCCATTGGTCCTTGTGGTAGGACCATGCATTTGGGTAGTAGCCATGATTACTACTTCATGGTGGCGGGGCACGATGATGGCAGCCACCTCCCCGTAAAAGCAACTTTCAAAACTGACGAGGTTACGAGGTTACGAGGACCCGAGATTTTCAAAATTATACGTGGTTTAAGAATGCCACCACTGTTAAGGACCCATGAATACAATTAGTTAAAACGGCCTTAAAATTTGCAGAATTTTATTGTATACGTTTCTTGAAAAAGTATTTTATGACACTCCCTTGATATTTTATTCCGTTTGAGTACGTTATGACTTTTCTATGTGACAGCTTACAACATAATTACAACATTATGACTTTTCTATGAGCCAGCTTACAACATAATTACAAAAGACAAACCAAGTTTGGCAATTTTTGCACCTCAATACTAACGCAGCGGAGCTGCCCCTTCTCGACTCGCGCAAAACTTTCCTCAGGCTATTCTCACACCTCAATACTAACGCAGCGGAGCTGCCCCTTCTCGACTCGCGTAAGACTTTCCCGTTAGGCTTCTATTCTGCATCGGCTGTTGGCTAAGTCGTGCTGCGGCAAAAACTGAATCTTACAGCTCTTCATCCTCTGGGATCTTCCCGCTTACACGTGGCCAAAATAGCAAGAAGGTCCTAAGGCGCCTCGTACTTGCTGAGGACATACTCCTCGTCACCTTCCACCATCTTTTGCAGGGCGCTGCTCAGGTGGAAAACGGCTGACAAAAAGTTCGTCTGTTTCTGCTCGTATCCAAGGAAGCAGCGTCCCTACTCTTGGTTCCTTTTCTCCTGCCTGCTGAGTGCCTCCGCGCGAGCCTCAAACTCCTCAAGCTTCTTACGATCTTCATTCCTTTTCAGTCGGGCCTCTCACTCCTCTTCCTCTTCGTCTGAGAGATTGAAGTCATCGAGTTCCATCTCCATGTCAGATCCACTCTCCGGGGCAGCCTCAGACTCGCCCTGCTCCTCCTCGCCTTCCGAAAGGGTGTTCGTCTCCACACTAACCTCCTTCCAACGGCAGTGGTCAATGTACCTCTTCACCGCCTTCTTGATGAAAAGGTCCTCCTTCCCACCAAGCCGGCCCGTGTTTGCAGCCGAAGGTGCCTTCAGGTTGTCCGCCTGAAAGTAAAAGAATATTTTTAATGGTTGACAAAAGAATGGTGAAAACTAATCCTCAAACAGCTATACGTACCTCTCCCAACAGAACACTGTCCAGTTTGCCTGCGTGCAAGCTATCGATCCATTGGGTAGCCTTCTCCGTGTCCGTGACCTTTCCACCCATGGCATGGATGTGTGCCACCGTACTGGTCCTCATCCAGAATGCAGTACAGCAATCCGTAAAGGATCGAGGAGACGTGATGAACCGAGTTGGCTTTGGTGAGCCCTCCGCCGCCTTCAGTTTCTTGCTGTCCGTGATCTTCCTCACACCGCCTCCCACAGTGTTCTCGACGAAAGGTAAGCTCTTTTTGCACTCCTCGAAAACAAGAAGTTGCTGGGCCGGGGTGAGCCTCTCCAACTTCTTGTTAGAGTACAAGGAGTCAAAATTAAGGCAACACCCTTTACCAAGAGCGTTGCAGCAGAGGCGGATGATTTCCTCAATCTTCGGCTTCTCCTGCAGGTACTCCTGAATCTTCAAAAGCCGAGTGAAGAATCGCTGATCAAACTCCGGGCTCTGGTACTGAGCCAGAAGGTCGGTGGACTTGACCTTCTTTTTAGTGGACTTTTGAAAGGCCAGGATGTTCCACCTGCATGACAAATAAAACTGAGTACCAAGAGTTGAAAAATAAAAAGCTAACAGAAGACTTAAAATATCTTACTTGAACATGGAGTAGTCCTGGAAAAAAGTCCGGGCCTTTGACCCGGAATCATTCACAGAGATCTTGGCAACGGCCAGCGTTGTAATCTCATCAAGAGTAAGAAGCTCGTCCAAGATGGTTGCATCGTGTGTCTGGACCATCTTTTCCCCCGCGTCGACGTCTTTACGACGGAGCTGGCATCCGTTGTTGAAAGCTTGCTCGTAAAAAGCGTGACGGCCATGGCCGTCGATGCAAACATATTTAAAGCTGAAAGGCAAACATAATTTTCAATAAAAATACATGTTAAAAGTCTTAAAACCCCCTGTCTAAAATGCAACGCCTACGTCTAGTAATTTCTTTGTTGATCCTAATTCTTTCAGCTTCTCGGTTCATTGCACGTCTTCTTTGAAAGGCGCGCACGCCTTTAAACAAATCTCTGCAACAAATTAAAAGACAAGAAAGAAAACTTTAGGAGCACACAATCAGTGACAAAACTCCAAGCGAGTTCAGACGTTAATGTTAAAACAAGCAGGATCAACTCTTTTCCCAGGGGATCTTGCTGTTTCTCCTGACTTCTGCAACTAATGTTAAAACAAGGGTGATGAACTCTTTTTCCAGAGAATCTTGCTGTTCCTGCTGACTTTTGACATTAATGTCAAAACAGGCGGGTTCATCTGTTTTCCCAGGAAATATTGCTTCATCGGCTGACTTTTGACATTAATGTTAAAACAGGCGGGATCATCCGCTTTTCCAGAAATATTGCTTCATCGGTTGACTTTTGATGGCTAATGTTAAAACATGCGGGATCAACTGCTTTTTCAGGAAATATTGTCGCGATCGGCCGACTTTTGACATTAATGTTAAAAACAAAGTGGTTCATCCGCTTTTCGGTGAAATATTGCTTACCGGCTGATTTTGACATTAATGTCAAAAAACAGTGCGGGTTCAACCGTTTTTCCGTAAAGGCTGTTTCGTCGGTTTTAATTTTTGACATTAATGTTAAAACAGTGGATCAACTGCTTTTTTCGTGGAATCTTGTCAGTTCTCGCTGACTTTTGACATTAATGTTAAAACAGTGGGTTCAACCGTTTTCCTGTAGAAAATTGGGTTTCATCGGTCGACTTTTTGACATTAATGTTAAAACAAAGTGGATCAACTCGTTTTCCAGGAAATATTGCTTCATCGGCTGACTTTTGACATTAATGTTAAAACAGGCGGGATCAACTGTTTTTCCAGGGAATCTTGCTGTTTCTACTGACTTTTGACATTAATGTCAAAACAGGCGCGAACAACTCTTTTTCCAGTGTTTCTTGCTGTTTCTGCTGGCTTTTAACATTAATGTCAAAACAGGCGCGTTCAACTCTTTTTCCAAGAAAGAGTTTAGGACTTTACCTTTTAGGGATGTGAGCGTAGTGCTCCGGCCTCTCAGTGGGAAGCTTTGCCCACAGCATTGGCGGCTCGTCACGCAGTTTCCCATGCTGCGCGTACGACTCCTTGACGGCCTCCCCGTCGTTCTCGTCTCCGCGGGGGTTGTCTCCGAACCAGCAGTCGGAGAGCTTCGCTTCTTTTTTTAATTCTACCAAGTGAGTCTCAAAGATCTCTTGGTAGTTGTGTCGGACCTTGCTGCGTTCGGGCGCTGGACCCCTAGGAGTTGCCGGTGTCTTAGGCTTAGGTCCCATCTTCTTTGAATAGTTTTAAAAAGTTAGAATCAAACGGTTCAAAGTTAACTGGTGTCCCGCAAAAATGGTTCTTAAACTTACAGTATTTCTTCAAGGTGCCGCCTTTTTTGGGTTTGTTGACTTGTGACACTTGCTGGCCTTACGCGCGTAAGCTGTTTTTTTTTCCCCGTGCGCGTTTTACCACGGTGTGACAGACACTAATAAACTTTGACAGACGCGTAGTGTGTAACAGTACTCTTGCCTTGTCACAGGTCAACTGCCCTGTGACAGTTCAGTTCTTGTCTTGTGAAAAGTTCACACGCTTGAAGTTTCTGCGCCGCTTTTAGATTATTTTGTTTTTTCGTTACGCCAGTAAAAATATGTAACAAAATAAATGTCGTCGCAATTTTTTAACGTCGTGTACAACGACGACGGGGAAGAAACTGTCAGTGAAGTCCCACTTGTTTTTGCAAAAGGCGACCCTTACGTTGTTGGGGAGGTGCTTCGTAAAGTTTTTAAGGTCAAAGATGATCAGAGTTACACCCTGATGAACATGAACACTGACGAAATATTTCAAAGTGTTGAGTTGTTACCAGTCGTCCCTGAGCATCTTTACCAAATATTCATCGAGTGTTCGGACCCCGAGGAAGGAATTCCTGCTTTGGTTGACTCCGACTCTGACTCTGACTCAGAAGACTTGTTAATTACCGGTGAGAGCTCCAGAGCCAGCTTCTCTCCGCAACATCAAAAGTCTGATGCTGCCAGCAACAACAACGCTTCAGGGGAAATAACGTGGCCGGAGGGCGTCACACTTACCAGTAAAGTGCCTGTTGACGTCGACGGTTCAAAAGTCTTCGCAACCCATTTCACTGGAGAGCTCACTGGCACAAGGAAAGGTACCCCTTTACTACAACTTGATTTCTTCGTTACAAACCGCACCTGGTCCCCCTTGTGAAACTGGAGAAATCAGCACAATATCAAGGGGTCGTTTTGACGGGTTTGTAGAAAAAAAACGACGAAATTCCGAAAATTTTACCTCGTAACCTCGTCAGATGTGTAAAATGCCGTAAAAGTAGCCACGGTGTACATGGAGTTCGCTCCCTTCCATGCCGAGTTTGACTCTCGCCCTGAGAACAAGAACCAGCTTGCCAAGATGAACGTGCGCACCGTGCCGAATGTGCACGTTTCCGAGGAGGGGCTCGTGTACATCACCTCTACCGGAGAAGCGTTGCCTATGGACAAGCTGCCGGAGCTGCTAAAGAAGCGTTCCACGGTCCCGGATGCCTTGCGCCTCGACCTGGCGGCCGAGGCTGCTTCGAGCGGCCAACGACGACAGCCGCGGACTGCAACCAGGTGCGTGACTCACTCTCTTTATTAGTGTGTTGGCAATTCCTCGAATCAAGTCGGCCTACAGGTGTTTTAGGGTGAGAGGGGGGGCGGGGGGCTGATACAAGATGTGCCCCACGCTTTCCTTCGCAGGCGTGCAGCCGACGATGTGCGAATTTGAACCTTCACCCGAAACGAAGACATGTGCCGCGGAAGTCCGAAGAGATGCGGCGCGGCAGATCTGCGCACCTCTTAAAGCAAGCTGAGACGGCATGCTGTATACAGTGTGTAGGCAGTAGTACTCTAGTTAGTACCTAGGGGAATGCGCACCGATGGTACAGCCAACAAACTTATACCTGTTTATTTGTGCATGTGATGAACAATGCCGAAAGCTGCTTCGGGTCAATCACCGTAACACCGGGTATATTGTAATTACGATATGGTGTGGGACTCCGTCTTAAGCCGTGAACACCGGTGCTGAGAGCGGTGCAGGCACCTCGTGCACCTGCGTCACGGCACCTGTTGCATGTTGCATGTCTATAATACCACCATACGGCGCGCACGCACCCTGCCAGCATGTGTGCAATGCATGAATCAACTGAGTGGCCCGCGCACGCACGGCACATGGACTTGCGATGCATGTTGATGCCTTGATTTTCGTATCCAACACCCTCCTTCCTCCATTGCTCTATTTTTCAGGGACTCTCCTTCCCCGACGACGCTGTGATTCAGGATCGCTTGAAGGCCATGGGTGCAAGCGAACGTCCGAGAGTTTCAACGTTTGGTGTGGATAATGGCTGGATCCCACGATCTGCCCGTGGTAAGGACCAAGCTACGGCGAAGCGCGACCTGGTCAATCAGCTCGCTGGTCGTCTACCGGACCTCGGGTACACAATTGACGACAGAGGGCGCATCAAGCCCCGGCGAGAGGCAATGCCACCCGAGGATGGCGGACGCCCTGGTACAGCTGAAGCCCCCCGACAAGGAGCCACCCAACCTGCTGCTGGTGAAGCGAGCGCCCCTTCCACCCCTTGGGACAGCAGTCACGTGTCCGATCAACGCCTACTAGACTTGGCGCGCCAAGCATACAGCACGTCGGACATCGTGAAAGAGCGGCAGAGCATTTGTGCCTTGTTCACCGCAGAAGACTTGCTGATGCCAAGGACGACGGGAAGATGGCACAAAGTGTCCAAACGGATTGCAGACGTGCTTACGGAACGCCTGCGACGCCTTGGAGTGGCGCTCGATGCCAGAAACAGGGTGTGCGGTGTGCCGGCACCGTACGTGGAGCCTGAATCGTCTGACGTCCTCCTCAGTTCGGATGAAGGGCAGGACGTGGTGATGGAGGAACCGGACACCAGAAGCCGTACTGATCGGTGGCGTAGCGGCAACTTGGTAGGTGGCGCTGGGACAAACGGTAACCAGGTTAACCACGACATGAGGGACCTGTTGGCGGCGGATCTCAATTGCCCACTGCAGCAGCTGCCGGAGTGCACGCTGATGTCCGGCCTGATGGCATTTGGGGAAATGTTCTGCGGATCGGTGCCCTCCCCGGCTGAGAAGGAATACTGGGAGGAGGCGAAGGAGAACCAGGATATCGTTGTGGAAGATATCGTAGAAGCTCTGGAAACGACCCACCTTGTGGCGGAGGAAGAAATGAATACGCCTACAGAGGATATGCTTGATCTGCCAGACTTCTTGTTTGAGGTATGCAACCCGCCCTGCCCATACTGGCACCAAGATGTTTCCACTGTAACCCACTAACGATGCGTGAGCGTGCGTGGAGTAGTAATATGGCGGGGAGCGCTGGTGGTGTGACTCCCATTGTAAGCAGGAGTTGGCAGTGCTGGTGGATATGAATACCGAAGTCAGTATCGCGACGGAGTCCGTGCAGGACATTGTGCTGGCCCTGCAGGCTGAGCCCGACCCCGCGATTACGTTGTGTGTCACGGACGTGCCAAACCTAGCAGCAGGAAAGCAGTCGCAACCGCTGGTCACGCACGGGAAGGCGAGTCCGAACGGAGTGACCGTGCAGGAGGCCGTATGGTACTTCATGGATATGAAAAGGCGACAGAGGTGGACTGATGACCATTTCGCGACACCTTCCTGAAAGTCCTGAAGATGCTCCTGGGCGGCAATACATGCAACCTGCCGGGATCGCTATGGCACATGAGACGGGCGCTCGGTGCGGAGAGCGTATGGGACTATGCGATACACGTGTGTCCCAAGTTCCACCGCAATTTCGCATGGCAAAACGGGGAGGGAAAGCCCGGGAAGAGGGTGCAAGAGGTATGCGGCGTGCCCACGAAGCGTGGGGCGGATGGCGAGCCCACAGAGTGGTGCACGGAGGCGAGGTACGACGTTGTTAAAACGGCGCGCGGGGAGGAGTATCGTCCCAAGGAGTACTACTTCTATTTCACCGTGAAGCGGCTGGTGCGGCGCTGGATGATGGACTACGACTTTGCTAAGCAGCGTGCGAGTCCCACGGCCAGAGCTCCCGAAAACGCTTGTGTCATGAGCAGCCCGCACGGGCTACGAGTCAACGAGCACCCTAGCGTCGGTGGCAGACTACTGCGTGAGACGCCGAGTGGGAACCAGGAGAAACCAGGGGTATTACGAACTGGGATGGGCATCGAATATGGAGAGGACGACGGGCAAGCAAAGAAGCATGACAAACAGTGCGACCCGTGCCGATGTTCTTACTCCTTGTAACGGACGAGTGCCGCGGCTGATTGTATACGAACGTTGCCGATAGGCGATGCGTGATGGGTGAAAGGACCGCAACTGACTAGCGCGTTGCCATCGCAGGAATTGGTCCACGCGGTTCGGCGCGATGCGAAGTGCGGACCTCCCTCCCAAGGTAGGTAGTGCGTCACGACGTGTGACAAAGCCCAACCCGCAGTCAACATCTACACGAGTGTGTGCGCACGGAGGTGCGTGTGACGCTCCAGCGCGGCTTGAAGAGATCATAGGCTATTGCGCTTGACTGCGTGTGCAATGGAGGGTATCCGCAGGAACGTGTGAAGATGAAGCACTGCGGTGTGATCTCGATTGCCCCTGGCCCACGTCAACACTGGAAGGACGTCGACGTGTTGCTAGAACCCATGATGGAAGAGCTGAAACAACTGAGTAAGGGCCATGCCGATGCTGACCAAACCCCTTTCAGGGTGTATGACGGGTACTTCCAGGTGTGGCATGAACAGTTCAGCGTGTTCCTGATGTTATGCTACTGCGATACGATTGCGCGTAACGACTTGGGGAAGTTCGCTCCCGTGGCGGCAAGGCGCAACGACTTCAAAAGCATCTGGGAGGCCACTAAGGGCCCTAACGGTAATGGTATGTACTGCTTGGGCTATGCGAACCCCATCTCGCAGACATACTTGGACGAAGGGGAGGTGTTGTATGCCAATGATCCGAGTGTGTGGTTAACCAAGGAGGACCACAAGGAACTGGTGAGGCTGACCGCGGAGGATGGTGTGGATCCGATGCGAACCGGCCGATATGCAGCCGGGCCGTTAGAGCAGCTGGACTACTTTGACCCCATCTACGGGTACGTGCTACCGTTCATGCACATGATGTGTTACGGCGTCATCAAGAAGCTCCTGAAAATGCTGCGAAACAAGGTGAACAATTGCCCAAACACGTGCTATTTCTCACCCATGCAACTGAACCAGTTGCAGGCCAACGGAAAGGGACTGACCGCGCCGCATGACATGCACCGGGAGTACCAGGACTTCGTGCAATACGCGGGTGAGCACCCGGGATCTAACCACGGATACTGACACCCATCACCTTGCATGTGCCTTGTTTAGTAGGAACGGGCGTGGCAGATGCGCCAACCTTATTCGCCCGGTCCGCGTGCAACCATGTTTGTGTGCACCGGCAGGGAATGGCCACACCTACTAACCGTAGGGATGGATGCTACTACAACCAGGTATATATGTATGCACTGCTGTTAGTTTGTTGGTGTCATTTCATACGCGGGGAGGCTGAGCCGGTTGCCTAACATCTGTAAAAAGCTCGCTGTTGCAGGGAACTACACCATGGAGGACATGCTGAACTTTATCTTGATTTTCAGTCCGATGGTGTTCATGGATGTTCTGAAGAACTTGAATCCGGAGTTGGACAAGGCTTGGTGGACTTTGCGGCGGGCGGTGCTCTACTTTATGAGAGGGCCTGCAATAGGATTGTGTGGGGACCTCCAGTCCCGTGCGGAGCCCCGGAAGGAGGCCGGGAAAGAGCTGTGGGCCTTTGCGGTGATTGTGGAACAGCAATGCCCCATGAACATGTTGACGTTGAATCTGCGCATGGCGGTCGTTCACTTGTGCAAGCAAGAGGAGGAAACCGGCGTGGTGAGCAGCACCAACGAGCTCTGGGTCGAGCGTCTCCTGGGCGACAGCAAGGGGGTGGTACCAGCCCCGGTCGGAGGTAAGGCGATCGACACGTGCATAGCGAACGCGTATCTCACGAAAGAGGCGGTGGGCGACATGGCGTGGAGGTACGAAGGGATCCGCTTCCTTCCGGACATGCTCACGGAGATGGCCATGGCCAAGGGCGGCGAATACCATGATTCTGGGACCACCCGGGCTGACGATTCCTCCGAGGTGTGCCATCTCCTGGACATCGGCCACTATCTCGTCCGCGACGGTGTACCAACCGCTGCGTTGGCAAACGAGGAGGGGGGTCGTCTGCACCGGGAACTGGTGGGGTGCGTCCGATACCTTTTTGGCGATCACGCAAGCCCTTCCCTGGATGCATCCATGGACGTCCTTCGATTCTCGCGCATGCGAAGAGGCGACGAGGACTTCACATCCCGGGTTTACACCCGGGCAAAAACGCGTATCTCCTTCAACGTGGCTTTGAGTACATGCGCGGCCGACGCTTTTGAGTACGGCACCGTGGAGGCTTACTACTTGATCTTCCTGAAGCGTTCCGCCGAGAACTCCGCCGCCAACGACACCGTGTGCCGCCTGGCTATGGTGACCGCCTACCCCACTGTTGAGGACCTTACCATGAACAGCCGGGGCGTGTATGTGTGCAACGAGGCAGAAAAACGTACCCTTCTCCTACCGGTAAGCCGTCTAGAAACCAAGGTCATTATCCATCGCCCACCTGGAAACCGCGTACCTCTACACGCCACTTACCTATGGCCGGGGATGAAAGCGGTACGTTGCAAGAAGCAATAGCGCAAGCTACATACCTCATCAGCTCCGCGCAGCAATCGAAGGAGGACACCGAACGCCAGCGCAGCTTCATCAGCTCCGTCCAATTGCTCTGTGACGATAGCGAATGCCTGCTTGCCACATGGAACGTATCTGTTACAGTGGTACTTTTAGTAGCATCGGCAGTCCCTCTTAGCATGCCACGTGGAACAATCTGGAATTTCTGTTAATAGCTAGTGGTGCTAGTGTTAATAGACATGCCACGTGGACGATCCGGTCAAATCTGTTAATTTATGACCGTTTACAGTCTGCCAAGTGTTAGTATCCGGTAAAACTGTTAATCCGAGTGCCACGTGTATGATTCCTATTAAAAGTGTTAATTTTCTGTTAATATTCCTTACATGTGTAACGATCTCGCGAGGGGGGCCTATTTCAACTCCCTCCGGCACCCCTTCGATTAAGTGTTAACATTCTGTTAAAATTGTGTTAATTTAACATTCTGTTAACATTCTGTTAACATGAATTATATAATTCTTTAACTTTCGTCCAAGCCAATCAATAAGTACCACCGGGATTTATAACACCACTATTAACAGTTCCTACCCGTTAACACTTTTTAACACATAATTAACACTTTTTAACACTTTATTAACAGAAATCCTCAGTGCTGTGGATGTATGTTTTCACCATCCGCAAGGGCACCTGCGGGTGGCGGGACTGGATATGCTTGGCGATTTTGGTGTGGTTGGCCGCCCCAATGACGGCGACCGTCCCAGGGGGTATCAGGCCTTTTTCCTGCCAGTCGTCGATGACCTCCCGGGCGTCTTCCTTCATGTCATTTAAGACTTGGGCGCCCGGGTCCACCACCAACCGCGCTGTATTTGCGGCCTGCGCAGCCTCTGCAGGTTGCGCTGCACCCCCTGCCCCGGCAGCCCCTGCAAACAGCAGCATTTGCTGCTGCATGCTTTGCATCTGCTGAAACATCTGCTGCATGGTGGTGTTTGACGCGGTCGCCTCCACCAAGCTGGTTTGGCGACGCTGGTTTGGCGAGGGAGTGGGGGCGGTGGGTGGTGATTTCGGGTTCTGTGTGCGTTGTCTACTGGGCTGAACTCGTTTGGCCATGTTGGGAACTTACGAAACAAAATTTGCGAGGAGGTTCGTTTGCTGGAGGACTGTGGGCGTTTGTGGGCGTTTTGGCGGCGATGGGATGAAACCGGTACTCACGGGCGTGGACAGCGCTGACTTCGTGGCGTTCATCCGTACAGTACGGGCATGAACGTATGGACGTTTGACCGTTGAGCTGGTGCATGAGACAGCGTCTTTTGAAAATGCATGTCTCAATTTCTTTTTTCTCTTTCAAATTGGTATCAGAGTCCTCTCTGTAGGGAAACGCGGTTTTATGAATATAATTTTTGCCGTGCGGCGGTTTTTCATCATCGTGGGTGCATGGCCGAGTGGTCAAATGTTGGTAAGCCGAACGCGTTCTCGCGAGGGTGAGGGGTTCGAATCCCCTTGGAGGCATTGGCATCCACGATACCCCTTGTGTTCTAGCGATAAGAGGCGATTGCCGCCAAGGACGCCGCTAGTGCACAAGGGGCGTCGTGGGTGCCAACCCACGCCTTCATGCCATTTTCAGTTTCTGTAACTCATGGAGACCGTCCGATTAAGACGGGGGGGTTCATCTGGGCCGTCGATTGCACTGTCCGCTGGGAAACAATCCCACTGAGTGCCTGTTCTGGGGTAAATCGCAAGCAGCGAGAGGGCGCCTAACCCCCCTCTCACTTTGTTTTTTTTTTGTCCCCACGCTCCGATTTTAGCCCTCCATCGACCTTTTTTAGGGGTGTTTTGTTTTTTGCCATTTTTTCGCTAAGTATTTCTAGCCAAATGTCCACACGTGTGGTAAAATGTGCTGTCCGTACGCTGTCCTTACGGTTTTTATATTTTATTTTCCATGAGGTCAGCTTTTTTTTGCGTCCGTGCGTGTAAAACAACCGTCCATGGGACATGAATCATACGGACAGTCAAGGCTAACTCGAATGGACAGCGTATGGACTGCTAACTGACGTTTCCACGCGTGTGGACAGTTTTCAACAAAAAACGTACAAACACTATAGAGTCGTACGAAAACACGTGATTCACCGTGTGCTTTTGCTATCCATCCATGCGGACCGCTCAAAATGTGTGGTTATTTCCAACCACATGGACAGACCGTCCATGGGACATGCAGACGTACGAAAATGTGCCATTTCATACGAAAATTCGTACAAAACCCACATGGACAGCTAACTGACGTTTCCACGCGTGTGGACAACCGATCTCATGGAACCGTATGGACTAGAATGCTTGCGGCATCCACACGGACAGCACATAGCGTCCATCCATAATCTAACGTGTGGACGACGAGTTTACAACCTTGACGTAAGTGTTGGTGCATGCGCGCAGATGTGACATGGAACGTATGAACATCGTTGTCCATACGCTGGAAACCTAAGCCGGGCGTATGGTACGGACACCGTACGGACGACGCACGGACGACCAAATATGCCATTTTGTCCCTGCGTTGAATGCAATGGTGAAAGGTGGTTCGCCAGTAAGCAAACTCTCCGGCACGTGCGTGCCAATGGACTTCATGGTGATCGATCGCCGTCACCAGAGCGACAACAAGATGAGGAGGAGACACAAGAACACAGTGATGAGGAGGAATTCCCAGAAGATGTTGCCATCCACGAGGCAGCAAATGCGACGATCGAAAAATCAATCGGCTCTTCTTGGGACCTCAAGAGGACCCAAGCGCAGAGGTAGGTCCTCCTTATCAGCTAAGTCAGCAATTCAGCATTCATCACATTCATGTGTTCTTTGAGGATGTGTGTGTGTGTGCAGGAAAGTGTAGAAAACGTCCAAGCGTCCGCTAACGTCGTGGCGAACAATTTCGTGTTGGATCTTCTCGTCTCCCACAACCACCACAACAGCTCGCAGGCCTACTTCGATGCGATTCTGAACATTCTGCGTGTTCACTACATCGACAAAGTAGCCGATAGTGCACATACTCTCATCGCAGAGGTTCCATCTACATACGCACAAGTATTGCAGAAGTGGAAGGAGATGTTCAAGGGATACAACGAAGTGGACGTTTGCCCCGAGTGCTCCGAATTCTTTCAGGACGAGCACGCCAACTGCGACACGTGTCCGAAATGCCTGGAACCGAGATACGAGGACGGAAAGACGGTGAACGGGGTATACATTCCAGGTCGAGCTCGCTGTATTTTTCGATGGTGGCCGCTCGAAACGCTGTTCACCGTATTCTTCCTGACGCCGGAGTTAGCCATGCTAGCGCGTACGTGGTGGAAAGAAGGCATGTTGGACAAAGACCCCCGAGCGGAAATACATGGTATACTCGGTGAGTTTACTCCGAAATTTCAATCCATGACTGTGTACACCGCATGGACGTAAGGGCAGTACGTCGTCCGTAGGTACGATTGGCATCGTCCGCCCGTGTGGACAAAGCAAGTGCGGAATTCGTATGTCGTATTTCCCACTGCTCGTGCAAGCTCGTCCATGTAGGTGAACACCATATGGATGGTATGCACGTACGCCGTCCGTACGCACGGACAATGTTACCCACCCATGTGAACAGTTTAATTGCGGAAATCTTAGGTCTCATTTCCCAGAGCTCGTGCAAACCTGTCCATGACTGTGAACACCGCATGGACAATTCGTTCGTTCGTTGTCCGTACGTGTGTAAGTAGTTATCCACCCGTGTGGACAGTGAGTGTAAGGAATTCTTATGTATCGTTTCCCAATGCTCGTGCAGACTCGCCAGGATTTCTCAACTTCGTTCGCAACAAGTGGGACATATTTAAAGACCCGAGGAACATTGCCATTATGGCGTGTGCAGATGGCGTCCAATCCTTCAACGACGGCATTCGCACGGTGACTCCGCTGTGTTTTACGATTGTCAACTTCCCGGGAGAAATTCGCTGCAAACGAGAATACGTGATGACTTGGGGAATCTGGGATGGAAAACCGAAAGTCAGCAGCAAGTTCTACGACATGTTCACCTTGGAGGTTAACAGACTGACTGACTAAAGGCGTACGCATGTTCGATGTGATTACCAACACGGTTTTCACGTTCAAGCTCGTGCTGTACAAAATGCTCGAAGACTACGTTGGCTTGAGCGCCGCGGCGAGACGATTCGGAGCTAATTCGTACTACGCTTGCCTGAAATGCTGGATCCGGGGTACCGAGAAATCTACAACTGGTCTAACGAAAATCATATATTCCTCACTACACTAAGGACTGCAACTAGGTAAACGCATGACCCCGTCGCTTGTCCCCTTTCCTTCTTCGGCCGTACGTACGGAGTATGTGTGCCCACCGTGTGGACACCCCACGGACAGCTCGTGGATTTTAGCTTAAATTATGTGTTAAAGAACACCCTGTCCGGGCTTGTGGATACCGGCGTCCGCACGCGTGGACGCCTGGAGTCCGATGTGTTCCGTACGCGTGATTCACCGTCTAAGCGTGTCGTGTTGATTTTCGCCGTCATTGAGCAGGTGAACCAATCCCTCTTCGCACCAACAGCGAAGTCCGTGAAACCCAACAGCTCCACGCCAAGATGATCAGAGAGGGACGAGTGCCTAAACAAATCGTCGAGGAATTCATGAAGCAGAGCGGGGTTAAGGAACCATGCCCGATGTCAATCATTCCTGATTTTGACGTTGTACGGGACTACCTTCTCGACCTGATGCACATCTTGTACAACCTGATTCACGGCGTCCACTGCGTGATTTTTGGTGATGGTTGGGGACCGAACACACGCATAAGGCTGCGGAATTACCGGTAATTTGAAATCGGGGGTCGGTAATTACCGGTAATTACCGGGTAATACTTTTGATGGTAATACCAAAGTATTACCGCCAGCACGGCGTGAGGCAACTTTTGCCCTGAGCATGCGATCTTCGTTCTGTAAAGTCCTATGGGCTTCCTTTTGATTATAGAACATGTTAAGTACTTATTATCTTGTCTACGAAGCCATACATGTGCGCAACCGGCGCAATTAAAATGCAGATAGTACAGACAGACAGTTACACGGACGCATCCTACATAGAGCACGTTATGGCGTCCTATACGGTTGTAACATGTGAAAACCGACGTCACCATCGAATTTGGCATGGTCAAAAATGGTTTGCAAGGATCTCTCGTCGCGGGGACCTGGTCACAACATACTCAGCGGTATCCTGAAACTGATCCAAGACGTAGAGGTGCTGTGGGCCGAAGCCCGACTGTCCACGGAACGGAGCTGCGAGAGTGTCCTCTATGACCTTTGGGACCATGTGAGAAACTCCATTTGCGTCTTTCTACTGAAAGGTCTCCTCCTCTGTTGAGGGTATGGACATTTGGGACATGCCTGAAATTTGTTTGGAGCCAGCCGTCGGACGGTAAGAAAACAGGAAAGTTGGATTGGCTTGTCTCGAATTTTGTCCGGCCTGAGATACGATTTGAGCCAATGAAAATTCGGGACGCGGTAAGATCCATGGTAATCGACGGTAATTTAGGAAATTGCCATGGTAATTACCAATTACCGCGGTAATTACCGTGGTAATCCTTAAGTATGGTGGGTAAAACAGTTTTGGGGGTCGGTAATTACTGGTAATTACCTGGTAATACTCTTACCAGTAATTACCAAAAGAAATTACTCCGCAGCCTTACACACGCAACTATGCGCGGAAGATGAAGGTCCATCGATCGTGGGTTATCGCACCCCCACCCAGAAATGTAAACGATCGAAGATTTGCTGCGAAGCGACTGGCAGGTAAGCTTGTAGGTCGTTTGCGAGTTTCTGCTGTTCCATACGGGCGAACACCTTGTTGCCGCCGGACGGACGGCGCATGTAACCGTACGGACGACATATGGACCATCCACTGTATGCCTAACAATGTAAAGTCTTTGCAGACAAACCATCACCGTGGGGGCTGTCACCGATCGCAAAGACCGGTGCAATCAAGTGGGTACGAGGTCTGAAGCTCGCGACAAATATGGGACCTCTAGCTAAGAAGCTTCTGCAGGAAAAGTACAAGAACCCGAAGAAGGTGCGGAAGATGAAGGCCGCGGAGCTGGTGGTATCCCTCACTTCTGGGATACTGGGCGTTATTGCATCCTTGCAAAATGCTGACGGGCAAGTTCTCCGACCACAATACGCGAGGTTCGTCGGTGAATTTTCGGTGGTGGCTCGAGAATTAACCGCCCCCTCAATTCATCCAGAGGTACGTTAAGCCTAATCAACCCGTGTGCTTCCGTGTGGATGTTCTCGGACACCGTACGGACGCCGCACGGACGGCGTATGAAGCCGTTGTCCATCCGGTTGTTCCTCCACCATTCACACCTGGCATGTCCCGGTTCGAGATTAAGGTTGCCTCTCATTTTGCCTTTCAGGAAATGAACAAGCTGCAGAGCCGAGTCATGCAGTTGAGAGATGAGATGGAGCGGAACAACTCCCCTGAGGCGTTGGTGATTATGTCGCATCTTCTCGTGCACATTGTCGACCAGCTGAAGGACAACGGCCCTGCACGGGAAATCTGGATGTATGTCTTCGAAGACTATTTCGGGTTGTTGAAGCTGTCCATCAAGACCCGCTCACAACCCGTCGCCAGCATGATGAAAGGACTGGAGTTGCGGCGAACGGTTTCCATGGTTGCTGGCATCAAGCGAATGCATCGAAGTGGTCGAGCTCCCCAGTATCGACCTCCTGCAAAGCAGAACATCTTTACAACGAAATCAAGCACTGTGCGGCCAACCGCTGGTGAGCACATCCCTAAGTATCATGTGTGCCATGCATGTTAGTCTTTCCATGCGTGTGGATGCTTTTTAAGTACGTGTGCACGGAGTCGTTCACACGTGTGGCCAGCGATCCATACGCACGGACGGTACTTTACTATTGTCCGTTTGGTCAATACCACCTGTCCAAGCGCGTGGACGAAGAGCCCACCGTGCGGACGACGTCGTCCACATGTGTGGAATACCTGTCCGTACGTACGGATGGGTTTTCACTATTGTCCGTTTTTTTTTCTCTTCAGTCTTCTTATGAGACAACTAATTCACTTGCGCGGCGTCAATCGCAACAGATGACAGAGAAAAGATTCAAGTCTACCTTCGTACCGAGTTCCCCGAGTACGACACTCTGTGCAAAAAGTTCGACGACACACTCGACTCATTCAACAGGTACCAACTTATGTGCATGTCTATAAATTGTGCGAACGCCACGTGGACGGCGTACGGACGGCGTACGGTCACCGTATGACAACGTACGGAACATTGAGTCCACCCGTGTGTACTTGCGAATGCAGGAACGTTGGACAACGGAATCGTCGCAACCGACGGGCGGGTCGTCGAAGGCCGATGACGAATGACGTGGTTCCGGTGTTTCTACAACCAGACACGTGGAGAAGGTGCCCAAGAACTTTGCAGATTCAGCCTTTCACCGAGGAGGAGCAGACCTTCGCCTTAGCCGGGATCGCCCCGTGGACGGAGTATCCTAGCATCAAGATTGGGCGTGAAGATTTCCGAGTGCACGACAGCGACATTGGTTTGAAGAGTTGTCAACGGTATTTCAAGAGCATCTTTCGAAGTCCGGCCAACTCCAGCTCAACTTCTTACAGGCGAGATACCGGACGATGACGTTGAAGATAGGTATGGGGAAATCATGAAGATCGTCAAGCTCGATCTTCCCGGTCACGAGATCTTTCTGTTGAAGGCCCGTTGGTACCCAAAGGCGGCTGCGCTTGCGGACGATATCAGCAAGAACATTTACCTGCGCAAAGACATGCCATGGGACGTGTCTCAGCCATTCGTTCGCGCAAACAGCATTGAGAATCAAGTGGTAATTCAGGATGTTCCTTTCATGCCGGCTTGGCTTGCCCGGTACAAAGGAAATGTTGTCCCTTTGGCCATTCGACGACGAACTGATTGCTTGCAAGTTGTGTTGGAGCGCAAGGCGGATTTCTTCCGTGAAATCGATGATAACAGTAGTAGCGAGGATGGCCGTAGTAGTTCATCTGATTCAGATGATTGCGGATGATACACGATGTATTATATATGTAAATAAACCGTATGTGCGCGGACACCTGTATTCACACGCATGATTCCGCTAATCCATGCGGGTAAACCCTTATCCACACGCGCGGATGTATGTGTCCACACGCGTGTTTCAACAAACTCCAATTTTGACGTCCATACGTATGGATTGGCGAATTCCGATCGTCCATACGTCTGTCCACACGTCGTCCGTACGCATGAGTTCGTTCGTTGACACGCCCCCATGGTGCCCATATATGGCTGATGAAGGGGCAAGCAACGCTCGGGCACACCCAGGCCCGGGTGCAATGGCTGTCCACACGTGCGGACAAGCGCAAACGAGTGGCACGGCACGGGCCTCACACTGTCCATACGCCCGTCCACACGTCGTCCGTACGCGTCGGTACGGCCCAGGGACACGCCCCCATGGTGTCCATGTGGCTGATGAAGGGGAAGAAATGCTTGGGTACACCCAGGCCCGGGTGCAATGGGTGTCCACACGTGCGGACAAGCGCAAACGAGTGGCACGGCACGGGCCTCACACGTCCATACGCCCGTCCACACGTCGTCCGTACGCATCGGTACGTCCAGGGACACGTCCACATGGTGTCCACATGGCTGAGGAGGGGGCAAGCAGTGCTCGGGTACACCCAGCCCGGGTGCAATGGCTGTCCACACGTGCGGACAAGCGCAAACGAGTGGCACGGCACGGGCCTCACACTGTCCATACGCCCGTCCACACGTCGTCCGTACGCGTCGGTACGGCCCAGGGACACGCCCCCATGGTGTCCATGTGGCTGATGAAGGGGAAGGAAATGCTTGGGTACACCCAGGCCTGGGTGCAATGGGTCACACTGAGAAATAAACGTGGTAAAATGGTGGTAAAATGTGGTAAACTGGGGGTAAATTGTGGTAAATTGGTGTTTTACCACCATTACACTAATAGTGGCGATATAAATCCCGTGGGTAATTTCCTATTGGTCTGTTGGCACTTTTCTAACACGATTTTACCACATTTACTTATAGCGCGGTAATTATATATTATTGTTTACCATTGCTGTATATAATTTACCATGGTACCCCCCTACGACCGGTAAATTGACCCCCAATGGTAAAATTACCACATATGACCGGTAAATTGACCCCCAATGGTAAAATTACCACATATGACCGGTAAATTTACCACGGTATGACCACGGTTGGACATGTGGCAGGCAGGATGCACTGTGATACGGACACGTGTGCAAGATTAGTGCACGTGGCAATCATGCATGGAATGTTACATAACTGTTACCAGATATGCTAGGTAGGTAAGTACGTGGCTTTGCAAGTAAGGTCACACTAGAAGCAATAAGGAGAGAGGAAGGAAGGACGCATGCTGCTGGTTTCTAGCTTGCCGTTGCTAAGGTCTTGAGCATCGTGCAGATTTCATTCCTGGCCAAAGGTAGATGACGTGGAGGGGGATTTTAAATCCCGGAGGACGGTGGCAGATACACTTGGTCTCAAGGCGTGACGCCGGCATCAGCAGGGTATGTTTGGCATCCTCGTTCAAGACAAAGACGGCACGGCTGTTCATGCGCGCGTTTTTGATAGTCGGGTATGCCGTCACCATGGCTAGACGGCACACAGCGCAATGTGTGGCCGGGTCCCAGATCAGATAGTAAGCTTCCACGCGGCCGTATTCAAATGCATCGGCTTCAGAGGATGCTAAGGCTACGTTGTAGGAGATTCTGGTTACTGCCCTGGTGTACATCGTGGACGTGAAGTCCTCGTCGCCGTGCCGCATTCGTGGAAAACATAGGACGTCCAAGGCGTCCCGTTCTAGCTCGTATCGCTCACCGTGCATGGCACGCAAGGAAGCCGCCAGGCCCGGCAGCAGCCTTCCTTCCGCATCGGCGCTTAGCGCGGATACAGCCACGCCACCGCGGATGATGTGATGACCGACATCCATGAAGTGACACGCGAGCCCCGGGTCATCGCGGAAACCCGGGCCGTCCTCTTTCACCGAGTGCGCGACATAGTCTGGAAGGAACCGGATCCCGGGGTACAAGTGGGCCATGTCATCTACACGGTCTTTCAGCAAGTAGGCGTTACCGATGCATGAATCGATGGCCTTCCCCCCACCGGCTCCGGCACCACCCCCTTCGCCTCCCCCAACAGGCGCTCCACCCATAGCTCGATGTTGGAGCTGACAACGCCTACCTTCTCCTCTTGCTTGCACAAGTGTACCACGGCTAGGCGTAGATTCAGCGTCAGCATGTTCATAGGGCACTCGTTCTCAATAATGACAGCGAACTCCCTCATACGCAGCTCCGCTTGTGCGCGAGCCTCTGCGCGGTCTTCGATTGTGCCGGCGCACACCTGCCGGATGAAATATATCACAGCCTCCCTCAGCTTCCACCAAGCCCTGTCCAACTCTCGGTTGAGACTCCACAGGACGTCCATGAATACCAGCGGGCTGAATATCAAAATGAAGTTGAGCCAGTCCTCCATAGTGTAGTTCCCTGCAAACAAACCAAGCGTTTCGGGCGACATCAGCATGCATGCACCGTTCATTCAATCAATGGTCAACCCATACAACGGGCGGGCCTATGCACACAATTCACGTAGATCTCGCATGCATGGGAAGAACAGCTTTCCTGCAATCATGCCTGCCAGCACACCTACCTGCATATTGCACCACGTCCTGGTACTCACGGTGCATGTCGTGCGGGGCACACAGCCCTTTGCCGTTCTTCTGTAGCTGCTGTAGCTGCGCGGCGTTGAAGTAGCACGTGTCATCGCAGTTGGGCACCTTGTGGCGGAACATCTTCACAGTACTCTTCACGACACCGAAGGTCATACAGTGCATGAAAGGCAGCACGTATGCCGACATGGCGGTGAAATATTCCAGGGCCTCCAGGGGACCCTTACCGTAGCGCCCGGTCCGCATGGGATCAGCGCCCTCCTGGGTTAGCTTGACTAGTTCCTCGTGATCCTCCTGGGTTAATAGCACCGACGGGTCCCAGGCATGAACCGTCTCCCCGTCCGGTAAATAGCTTTGTGCGATAGGCTTGGCATAGCCTAGGCAATACATCCCACCAGTTGGTCCGGGGGTGCCCTCCCACAGGCTCAGGTAATCGTTGCGTCTGGCAGCCACCGGAGCGAACCTTCCCAGATCGTTCCGCGCAACGGTGTCACAGTAGCACAGCACCAGAAACACACTGAACTTATCATGCCACTTGCCAAAGTAACCATCGTATACTCGGAACGGCGTGCCTTTGTCGTCAGCGTGCCCGTCGCGTAACTCCTTGAGCTCCTTCACGAGGCGCTCTTGGATCACGTCATTGTTCTTCCAGTGCTGCCTAGGGCCCGGAACCACAATTACGAGCCCGGTAAATTCCATCCTAACCCGATCCTGCGAACACCCGCATGGATGCACCGTCAGTCCTCCCTTCTTCAATCACCGGGAAGCCTTCACAGCCAGACACGCTAGCAGGTGTACAACCTACGGCACGCAAGGCGGGACGCAGTGCACCTTGCATACGCCTACACTGCAGAAGCAGACCAGCAGCAGGGGACCACCTGCATGCGTTAGACTGGTTAGCCTTATTCTAGTAGCAAGGCACATCGCAACGGTTCGAGTTGCAGATTGTGGCGGCGTGTACCCGAGGGTGCAGGTCTGCGCTCCGCATCGCTCCGAACCTCGTGGACCATCCCCTGCACCGTGCGCGCCACATTCCCACCATTACGCCCGGTGGTGTGTCCCCACCCTCACGTGCAACGCATCGTTTGCACCATAGCGCTGTTCAGGTCAGCCATTCCATTGTTTCAACATACATCAAGGGGAGGGGGGGGGCTTGGTTGTAGTAGGAGTGCTGGGTGTCGGCTGGACTCACTGTTTGTCGTGCTTCTTCGCCCGTGCGTCATCCTCACCGTATTCCACAGCCATTCCAGCCCGAACCATTCCAGGTTTCATGGGATCCGTGCTTTCTGTTTCCTGCAGCAGCCGGCCCCCAACCGTGCTGTGCTCGTTGATCCGCGCCACGTGCGGGCTGGTCATGACGCATGCATTTGTAGGCGCTCTCGCCTGCGTATCAGCACGCATTTTTGCAAACTTCGCATTGCGCATCCAGCGTCTGACTAGCCGTTTCACCGGGAAGTAGAAATAGTACTCCTGCGGGCGGTACACCTCACCCCGCGCCGTACGTGTCACACTGTATCTCTCCTCCTCGCACCACCCGACCGGCACTCCCGCCGCATCCCACGCGATGGGAACCCCGCATTTCTCCTGCGCTGGTTTCTTGGTCTCTGCTGGAAACGTTCTGTGATACTTCGGACACACATGCACTGCGTAGTCCCACACGGTCTCGGCACCAATCAGGCGTAGCATGTGCCAGAGCGACCCCGGTAAATTGGTGTTTGCTCCACCCAGCAGCATCTTCAAGATTTTCATGAACGTGTTGAAGTGCGCGTCTGTCCACTGCTGCCGCCGTTTCATGTCCAGCAAATACCACACAGCTTCCTGCAGCGTCACTCCGTGGGGGCTCGCCTGCCCATGCGTTAGAAGCGGATCCATCTTTTTGGGACTGAGTTCGGCCGACTCTGGCGCGTCCAATGTCTCCACTTTCGCTGGCTCCGGCGCGTCTACCGTCACCGCTTTCCCTGCCTCCGGAGGGTCCACCGTCACCTCTTTCGCCGGCACCGGCGCGTACACCGTCACCTCTGCGTGATGAGCCAGCAGCAAGGCGGCCGCCTCTTCCACCTCGATTTCCATGCCCGCCTTTGCAGCTAGTTCCTGCGAGTGGCCGTCCCCTCCTGGCTTAGTTTCTGTGCATATTCTGCGTGCGCTGCATGCCCCTGCGCATGTTGCATGACGTACATACTACAATACGCACTACATGATGTAGTGCGAAAGACGCACAGGCGTTTCCACGTCCTGTCCGAGCAGGGCAGTGAGACCAGTGTTCCGCCAGTGTGCAAGGTGCGGCAGGGCGTACATCGTAAAGAAAGTCCGGGATGGAGAGGAGGTCCGCCTCCGCATCACCACCTTCGTCCGTCTCCTCCACGATGTCTTCTTCCGGGATGTCCGGCAAATCCAACACCTCCTCCCAGTATGCATTTTCGGCTGGGGTGGGGGCATCTGACGACCCCCCTTCCTCGCAATGACTCAATCCCATATATCCCACGGCCCGTGCGTCCGCCAGGTCGTGGTTCGTATCATTCCCATCTGCGCCGGCTCCTCCCACCAGGGTATACCGCATTCTCTTGTTGGGTATCCTCGCCTGCTGAGAATCATCATCCGCTGTTTCCGCAAACACTGGGGCCGCCTCCATCTGGTGGCCAGCGGAGATGGCAATGACACGGTGCCTTTGATCAAACTGAACTCCCAGAGATTGCATGTGGCCTATGAGCACGTCAATCCTTCCCTTGTAATCCTTTCCGGCGCGCCCTGCCTGATCAGGTATGCCCAGCGTGCACAAGTCGTCGGGGGTGAAGAGGGAGCGAATGCTTGGGCGCTTGATGTCACGGTAAGCGCGTTGCGCCAACTCCAGTAGGCGGGCGTCGGTCACGTGCCGGTTATCACACGCGGTTGGGAGCTGCGCCGTTTGGCACATGACGGCTTCTTCCCCGGCTCGCCGTTTCCCCCGCGCGCCGTCCACCGGGCTCGCCACCCCACCTGCTAGCTCTCTGGGGCCCACAGGCGGTCCCCGGAGGCTTATTATTCGCAACCTCTTGTCGACCGTGCACCCGAGAGTTGTCAATCTGTCAGCCAGCTGACGGATCTTTGCGCTCTTCTGCGCCATCGTGCTGCACTCCTCTGTGACCTTGCTAGGGATCCATCCGATGTCCACACCAAACCGTGACACTTTGAGAAGCTTGCCCCGCACATCCAGGCTTTGCAGTTTGCGCAGGATGACGGCGTCATCCAGTTCAGCCATCACCGCGCATACCTGCCGCAAATCACCCCTTCCGTGTCACCGACCTGCACGCAGCACATCCGTTGACGGGGAGGGGG